>QVOA01022301.1:0-17305 GCA_014825685.1 Pseudomyrmex cubaensis
TATCAATTGAATTGTTAATACTTATGACTACATCAATTTTGCTCGATATTGACCTCACATTGTGATCTATTTACTTGTTTTTACAATACAAGCGTGTGATTCTCATTTAGTTTATAAAATACCTTATTACTTTTGGAATTGTTTTACATATTTCTAGTAAACTAAGAAAAATACATGATTGTCTTCAATAGTTTAGGACAATATACGTTATTTGTTAATTCTAAATGTGGACAATTAAAGGAATAATAAAACAAGACACCATTACCGAGGTAGTTCCATACTTTTGTTGTTTTATTTTTAACATCTCGTTGTTGATGTCGCCATCTTATCTTAATTGTACATGTATACAAGATAACTGTCGTTTTTATTCTTTTCCGTTTCTCTCATATATACAACTATTTTTAATTACGCGCATTATGAAATTTCACAAAGTGCTGCTTTCAACTGTATCACATTGACACAATATTGATGTTATATTTGTTTGCTTGCTTCTTCGTCGATATACCAAACTACATGTTTGCCTTCTCTCTTTCTCTTTCGTCCTTTCTTTTTCTTTCTCAACATACGCACATATAAAAATTATTTATAAAGAGAAGAATCTAACGTTATAATTACAAAGTGTGTGGCTCTATCCACATATTTATATTATTAATTATTGTAAAAACAGCATCTCTTTCTCTTTACTGGTGCGATTTTCATCAACGGATTCAAGAAGACAACACAAGCGATAAATCATAAGACACAACCGAAACTAAACAAACATTTTAACATAACACAATTTAATAATTAAAAAACTTAACGCAAACATGGCATTATTATTCAACTACACTTTATAAAAAGTTTATTTTATAAATATAAAAAATCTCAGAATATCGCAGTTCACGTTTCTTGTTGTTTCATATCTGTTTCCATACGTGTTTACACATAAATTATTTATAATACACATTTTGAACGTAAATGTTTCTCATCAACCAAAAGAGCAAGAATCAATTTATAAACATGAAGTAACTTGCTTCACCGTGAATTATTAACGTACACAATTATTGCATTCTTGTCTTGAAAACATATTATTGTACAAGAGAAAAAAGAGAGATACGTCATATATCACATTGTTCTCTACAAAAAAAAACATATTTTGAATTAACTTTTTATAATAAATACACGCATTCTTAACCATTTTCCATTATAAGATCTCAATGAAATAACAATTCCCATTGTTAATCTTAACAATGGGAACGCTCATCTTAAATCAGTTAGACATCTTAAATCCAATTTCAAGTTTCAAGTAACATATACATACGTAAAAGCATATTTTACAAAATTCAACGATTCAACAATTTAAATTTAGAATATGATATTTTGTGTGTGTATGTATGTATGTATACTATACATACATAATAGTATGTGCATATGCTAATAATATTAGCAAAATAAGTAAACTTTTATTCTAAATCTATTGTTTTAAATATAAATTGTTACAAATCGTCGAATTTTATAAAATTTGCATTTTTTTGTTAATTTTATACACATATTCACGTCAATAATTCCATCTTTCTTTTTCGGTTTTTGTTTTCCTTTCAATTCCCTAATAAAAACCTATCTACTGTCACACCTCATAATTTGTGAAGTTACACGCTTACCACTTTTTTAACGTACTGTTCTTTTGTTACATCTATTGTTATATTATACAAGGTATCTGAAACTTTTTGACACAAAGTGTAAAGGTAGATTGGATCCGTTTGGAAAAGTCATTTTGCATATTTTCTATCTATTACGTTACTAATTAATATGAGCTCATGTTAAGCGATGGTTCGGATTCTGTAGATGTGGATAAAACCATGATTTTCAGTTGTAAAGAAAAATGGCTTACTCATGCAACTCTCCTAGCAGAGTAACGCAGCGAGAGCGACGTGTAGCCTTTTTGCTATCAATTGATATTGATTTATTGATTTTCTGAAAATCATATGGTTGTTTTTTTATATACGTTTACAGAGTCTAGCCAATCATTTTCCATGTGCTTATTGCCTCATATTAATTAATTAATAATGCAAATAATATTGCAAATTTTGCAAACTGGTATATAACTTTTCTGTTCAGAATGACTTACACACACACACACACACACACATACACATACACGCACGCACAATCTACTTTCACACTTCAATTATGTCAAGAAGTTTCAGCCATTTTGTGTGTATGTGTGTGTGTGTATGTATATATAATTACTATTAATGTTCGACAATTATACACACGCTTAACTATTTATAATATTTATATGTGTCTAGGTTTATATCGTGTTTGCTTGTTTGCAACCCTGAGACTACGATTCTACCGCCACGGTGAATCGGCGAGTGTATATACAAAGGAAATGCTCGAAAAAGTATGAAACTCCATAATTCAGCGGTACATAAAAATTAGTTGCATAAAAATACCTTTTTTCACGTTTTTTATCCTTCTTTGCTGAAGCAATGTACGCAAAAACGTTTGTTTTATTACATCTTAGTATCATCGTTAACTTTTTATGTTTATATCGCGCCGGCGCGATCGGGAGGTAACTTTGCAGTATCAAGTAGCAGGAGCTGCACAATCGTTAGTAAATTGATTGTAAACTTGTCAAGAAAAAGTAGGATTATCGATAAAATTTAAATCAAGATATATAATAATAACAGTAATGAATATTTTAGACAAAAACTCGGCGGCATGTATCGCACAAACAGAAACACCTCGCAATAAAATATGAAATATAATGATTCCGATTTTTCCGAAAAATATATTTAATAACAAAGCGATACAGAGAAAGAAAAAAACACAGTATGAGTTAGTTCCAGCGATTGTGTGGATATAATGCGCTCAGTAACGCGAATATCACAGTTAAATGGGAAAGCTCATTGGCCTTAACGGAAACAAGAAAACAAAAACGGAAACATTAATTGGTATTATGTTACAGCAAAGTGCTTTCAGAAAAATCTTTTTCTGAAAGATTAAAAATATCTTAATGAGTTTGTGAAAATACACGTATATATTAATTATTATCGTATAACAGAGCGAAGCGCAAACTCTGCGAAATAAAAATCTGGACAATGTTACACAAATGCTACTATCAGTTTAAAGATGTTTTATATTTTGTAAGAAAATCGATCTCTTGCATTATATTTTTTATATAAAAAAGGAATATTAAATCATTAATAACTCCTTCGATAAATTTTTTTACAAAACTAACACAATTATAATTCGTTAAAAATCCATAACGGCCATTTTGTTATTGCATTTTACTCTTTTTTATTGCAATATTTCGCAACAACAAAAAAACAAAATGGAAATTGTTAGAGAAAGACGCAACGAAAAATAGCGAGTACGAAGTATGTGCCGCAAAAAATTAATTTTTTTATAAAATTTAAATGCAGCAAGAATAAAGAAATAGATATTTGCAAGTTAAGAACAAAAAGACGAAACAATCGACAATTAAGGAAAGATTAAAGAACTTAAAAGATGCGTATTAATATTAATGATAGCAAACTTCGCGCCTTGACTTTATTGCACTCTATATGACGATAGTTTCGCGATGTGTAAGTATGAGGACCACCAGTTTTTTTACCAATTTAATCTTCGAAAAAAATAATCGATCAAAATCTCGGTTTTTTTTAAGTAACACATTATTTTTTGTCGTTATTTTTAATTCTAAGAAATAATAAAATACTGAACAAAGCAGAACAGGAATCAAATCTGAATTTGCCACTTCTGCGTTGGACGGGCATTTTCACAGTTCTTGTACCAAAAACTCTTGGTAAAAACCACTGTGGGCTCGCGATTAATAATCGTCACACACAAACAAAGCTTCTTAAAACTTTTTCGATTGTTTTATAGCTTGTTCTTTCCATAAAAAGTTTTTGTGGTGAAAGGCATTGGTAGCGTTATGGTCGTAATATTATGCGCACAAACCTGCTCGCTAATTTCATAACAATAATAATTACACAATGATGATACCTAAATATACTAAAGATCCCTGAATATATATACTAATAGCACAGTAATAATAATAATAATTATTATATTAATCGTATATTAATATAATCATAAAAATATTAATAATTATAATAATACAGCAATGTGTGATAATATAATTTTTCTTGCTCATTTTCTTGTGGTACGAGCAAACAACGCCATCATCATTTTAACAATCTCTTAAACAAATCTATCACTAAGGAAATCGTGATAATATGGCAATAATCTGATCAATGACGATCCATTTTCATAATTGTTTTTTTTTAATTTAAAATCCGAATATATCACGTAGAAGCAACATGAATCCAGCAAAATTTTGGCTGTTCCATCCGTTCTTTTTCACATTCGTAATTTTCGTTAACTTGATTTCGTTTCATATTGTACAAAGACATACTCTAAGATAATGTACAAAGATCGCTACATCTATAAATGTTCAATATACAACTATCACAAATATACTGATTAACATTACTCAATTCTTCACATTTAAGCTATTAATAATTACAAGTGCTAATGTAAATGAGGCAAATGTACATTGAGAAAAGAGGGAAACGCACGAGAAGATTTTGATTCCCACCAGAATACATTGAATAAAAGATAACAAAAAAGAAGAAAAATGATCAAGAGAAACGACAGTAATTTCACAGTAATTTTGATTGTTTTGATTCTTAATACCAGCGACGTTATTAATACAACGTTAAACATCTACAACTACTACATTTTATATGATTCCTATGGTTTTTTTAGTGTTGCAATCACGAAACACTTTTATTTGGTAATTCTCGACAATAAAGCCAATCATTGACTTCGCACACTTATACTAAGATGAGTAATCTGAAAAAGTCTTCTCGCATCTTGTACTGCATGTTCCTAGGTAAAAGTTATCGTTTTATGGTATGCATCCTTCTTGCTTTATATATCTTTCTTTCTCTCTTTTTCTTTCTTTCTTTCTTTCTTTCTTTCTTTCCGTACCTGTATATGGGGTACTTAAAAAAGAAAGTTTGGATACTTCAAACAAAAATTTACGTGTCTATCTTTCTGAAGCGATACATGACACTGACGAAAGTTCCTCCTTTCAGCGTTTGTTTCGCGAAAAGATAAAGATTTATGAGTTTATTATAAAATAAAAAGGACTGAGAGATAACTCTTTGTTTTGTTGTTCAAAATTTACGCACGCACTATCACTCACTGCTGTCTCCGATGCTGTAACAGCATATTAGAAACATTTTTGTAATCAGTAACAATGTAACAACAGTCACATTGATAAATATGCCATCTAGCTTACGGTAAACAATCAGTGACAAGCAGCCGAATCTGCGACGGTCGTGCATGATGCGAGTTTCATCGATTACAAACGTTCTCCAACATCTCCTCAAAGAGCTTATTCATGTGCACTTTGCCCGTTCTGTATACGCTGGACCAGAACCGTCTGACAATCCCATCAGCCTGTCTGAGACTAGGCAGCACTAGGAACATATTCTGTGTGGCGCGAAGAGCTTGGCCTGGTCGTACAGCTGCTACACAGTCTGACAGAGAATTCAATATCGAATCACGGAAACGGTACAACGCTTGCGGCTCGTCGGATCTGACATCGCTGTTTGCCAGAATCAATGCCTTCAGCACATAGTACTCTTCCCGTGTCAGACCCAATCGCTGAATTCTCTCGACAATTTGTATACACTATATAAAAAAAAGAGATACGTCGGAATAGCAATACAACAAAAGATATATGCAATTTATTATATTTAAGAAACACTTACGTGCGTATATAGTTCCATACAGTGGCATTCGCGTGCGAGTCTCTCATCGAGCGTGAAATCCTGCGCAAACCTCAATCTACCGCTGTTTGGTATACTTCTCCACGCCAGAGTGAACGTTAATATCTCGGCCCAAGTACTCTGCAGAAGCCGCATTTGATCATTCAGCGCTAAACTACTGAATCCTGGAATCTGCTTGGCCCAACCTATAGAACAAATTAAGTCTCGAATTAAATAAAGAAAACTTTACGTGTGCACTAGAATCGTAATAGTTACCGATTATGCCGACCAATTCTCTGTCATAAAGGTCCGATAATTGCCCGAGAACTCGCTGGTCAGTCTCCAGCGTATGCGAAATATTGGCGACTTGAAGCATGTCGGGTTCACAGGCAGCCAAAGTCTCAACCATCTTATTATCTGGAAAAACAGACATATAATGCCATCTCATTTAAATTATCCCACAGCAAAGCTGTTAGATTATAAAATAGCATTCATTAACAAGCGTAAATTAAATTTTACAAAATAATGAGTTGTAATAAATAAATAAGATATAAATCTGAGAAAAAAGCTAAACTCCATAATAACGAAAAAAAACCACGAAAATGATTTCGATAGCTTACTTATCGTTTCAGTAGGACCTTCTGACGCTACGTTAGCTTGAAACATCAAATAATTTGAAGTTAATAGTGTCTTTTATAAGTAAGATTTTTATCTTTATTACAAATAGGTTTATTGTACGATAGAAACATAATAGAAGATATAACAACATAGAAAATGCATAAAACCAAGTACCTTCCAGCGTGGCGCTTTTCACCGGCGTGTACGGGTCTGTCGATCTTCTGTATTTTTGTCGACCGCCTCTGACGCGATCTAACCTTACGCCTTCCTTCAGCATTCCCTGTCGAAGACATTTTTGAAATCTACAGGCCTGACACGCTTTTCGCCTTCGTTTGTTTATCTCACACTCTCCGTTAGCCGGACAAGTATACTCGATGTTTCCTGTAAAATTACTGGCTATTTTATCGTAATATACGCGGTTCTGTCCCAGATAGCACCTTATGTAATGTAGAAGACATAAACTCGATTTGTCTCTCGTTGAATCTCAGATTGCTGTAAACATGCATATGCAAATTTCACGCGATCGAAAATACAAATTTGCATTCACACAGTCCTTGGTGCTATCTGGACGAGATACTGTGGTTTGTTACGAAAATCGATAAGCTTCACTTACCTTGTATAGTTCTCTTGAAGAAAGCTTTGCACGCTTCACATGAGGCGACTCCGTAATGAAAACCACTCGCAACATCACCACACACGAGACAAAGTCTTCTAGGCATCATGTCCTCTTCTTTAACACCGTCCTAATAATTATTTACAAGTACTTCAGTTATAAAAAGTTATTCCTAGTATAAATATAGATGAACAAAATTGGTTTTAAAAACGCACCTCTGGAGTTCCCAAAGGTTGCGTTGTCGACGAGCAGTGATGCATCTCCGGACTTTCGGGACTATTGCTGTTACCGCCATAATCCTGTTGGATGTCCAACTTTGTACATATTGACTGAAATGTTTTAAAGTAATTTATATACATATATACATATGTACACACTTACCGACAAAAGTTAAGAAACAAAGTAGTATTTTTAACATTAAATCGCTGACCAATAAGACGCCGCACATTATTTCTGATATCATTTCCGAATAAATTGAATTTACTTTCATTGCTCCACCGAATTTTTGACCACTAGTAATATATTTGTACATCAAAGTTAATATATTTGTACATCAAAGTTTTAAAATAACTACTTTGTTTCTTAACTTATGTCAGTAAATATATGTATATATAAAATTATTACAAGATCGATCTTTTCCTCTTCAATTTCAATTACCTCCTGATGTTGAAGAGTTGTAGTCGGTGAACATACTTGGTAATTCTGTGTGGGTGTCGTTGGGTTATCGATTTCTTGCTTAATGTTTGGCATAGTTCTGTTATTTCCGATCATGTTTTCTGTGGCATCAGACATCATACAGACCTGTCACAACACAGAAATTATCGCATATACAATCTCTATATACTAAAGTGATATATTATTCACTTTTCTTGATTTTTAATTGTGAAAAAAATTGTTTTTTGACAAACATGAAAAATTGCCATAATTTTTAACGAACAGTGAAGCGATGTTTCACAAAAATAAGAAATTCGCCGTTTTCTTTCTGCAGTCTTGGCTGTACTTTTTTTGTGATCGCTATATTTAAGTGCGGCCAACGCCGTGAGCATTTTTAGAATTGACTTCGGGGAATTCGCGTACCACTACCAATGTTCCCGACGTGAAGATCGTGTTCTCTCCTCCTGCGTAGCCTACTCGCGATCTTTCGAATGCGCGTATAGGGTCTTATTGAAAAGAATACAGAAAATCTCTGTGTATTGTTACGAGTGGCGTGTAAGAATTATCCTGTATAAAGATATAATTACTCGAAGTTGCTGAGTTAACGATAATTTTAGTAGCTGTTTAAAATAAAACTCCGATTTCGAATCTATTTTGTGTTTTGTTTTATATATCATAATTGCAAATAAAAATCATACTTATAATGGTTTCCTATTATTTTCTATTATTTCTTGGATTTCTTTCATTCACGCGCTATATAATCGAACAGCCGCAGAATATCTTAGATAACTTGAAAGATTATAAAAAAAAAAAACGATCTTTGTGCGATATTTTTGCGAGATCTACCTAACGTAACCTAACCCAATCCGGGTTATTCGGTTAAAAAGCAGAACCTGACTCCTCACCGGATCTGACCAAGGAATCTGCAAAAATCCTAAAAATGTCTTAAAAATTCTTTAAAAAAAGGTCTTCGAAATCGTCTTTGAGACGTTTGTGAGACGTCTTTAAAATTTCCCTTTAATTATTTACGCGAAAAAAAGCCTCCGTAGAGTTTTTATCATTATACAACTTAAACGTTCATTATGCTAATATTTCACGCGCTATTATACACGCGTGAAACGAATATAATTAGCATAATGTACGTTTAATTAGTTGCAGATTCCTTGGTCAGATCCGGTCAGGGGTCAGGTTCTGCTTTTTAACTAAACAACCCGGATTGGGTTTGGTGATTTTCTATTTGATTTTCTCATTACCCTTCATGGACGGATCTCAAAAATGATGACTAGTTGGACAGACTGGGTCTGTGAGACTTACGCGATTTTAAAATCGAATATCTCCGTAAAAAATCAATATTTTTTCAATATTGTTTTTGTTTTTTTGTTTTAATCAGAAGTCTGAACGATTTTGCATCGATCAAAAACAAAAGCAAATAGAAACAATCTTTAATAGTTTTGAAGATATAAGTATTTACAAAAAATTAATTTTTACTAGAGACGCCGATGCGCAATTTTTGAGTTGGTCTGCGAAACCCATGTCTGTCTACAAATGGTTAATATAAATGTATGTATAATGGCATTCGACAACTCTTAAATCACTACATAACAGTTAACTGCCATTTAAATTATATTGTTGATAAATAACGGTGAAAGGATTGCGTAAGTCTTTTTCTTTCTTTCTTGCCTATTCTGCCCGATTTAACATGTGTCGTGCTCACGAAAAGCCAGACTAACAAACGGAAGAAAGAGAAAGAAGAAAAGAAATAATATGTAGTCAGCCTTGAACTTGATTTTTTACATATGAAGTTAGACGATCCTATTTGACATCAGCATATCGATGTTGAATTCGACGTAAAATTGAGGTCAAAAGATGCATTAGTTTCGTTGACACATAACTAAGCTTTGTGTGTGTAGTTGAAAATATTAAATACAAGTATCAAATACAAAAATGTTTCAATTTGTCATATTTCTCAATTTAATTGTAAAAACTAATTTGTTTCAATATGACCATCATTCAATATGATTGCAACGTAGCCAAGAAGTGCTAATTGCAATAGATTAAATGTTAAAACAAATATTTCCTCTTTGTTCGATATTATTATTATTATTATATCACATAGAACACTGTGTTGAGAAGAATTTTTTTTGTGTGTCTCTTTCATTCAATTATTATTTTTTATATCTTTATAATTCAAAATGATGTAATATAATTATCATTCGAGATCGAAACGAGTGCTTTCACCACATATATTGATGACGATGCACTCGATACTTTGACGCTTCAGATATCAACGTCTATTTCGGTGCAACCGAGTCTGTTACAATGTTTCCAAGTTTCCAGAGAGACACTTGCATCAGGGAAAGGGTTGCGTAAGTGTTTCTCTTCTCTTCGTTCAATCCTCGTTCAATTGAGAACTCAAATGCCGGACACAGAATATAGGGGGCGAGAAAAAGAGAATGTCTCGCCAGCCTTGAACTTGACTTTTATGCGAGAGAGATCCGAGAAGCTGCCGTGTTCGCGAAGGCCGCGGAGCCACGCCATCGCAATTTTAGACACCGAGTGCCGGCGGAAACGGCCGACAACAACGGCCTTGGGCTTCTCAATCTCGTTTTATCTCCTCCTCTGTCCTACCTTCCTGCCGATACGTGCATGACTCTCCGTTTCATTGCACGGCGACATCGCATCACTACGCGCGATACGACCCCAATGTTCACCCCAACTAACACAGAGAAGTTGCACCCTACTTCTTGCGTGCGGAACTTCGGAATTTCGATACAATTAATAGAGTTCTCTCCGCGGAAATCTCTCTATAGAGATCCCAATATATTAAAAAATACATAAATTTGAGAAATTCTGTCATTCTTGAGACGGAGAACCTTTTCCAATTATTTTGAAACGCTGTGTAAGTGTGCCGATTTTTTTTAAATGAATTATGTAAGCAAGAAAAAACATCTAAGCTGGCACGAAAGTAAAAATTGGAGATTAATTAAAAGAAAATGCGTGCAATGATGAAATACAAATAAAAAACGTCCATATCAACAGCTCGTTATTATGGATTTTAACTTTATATCGTCGTTCTGAGTACTGTTGCACTTATCTGAATTGTCAGTTGTAAGTGACACGCACAGATGTGATTGCAAATTTATTATTACACAAACGAATCAAAGTGTGCGCTGAAGACGGATTAAATTGGGTGACACAGTATCATCTGCATTGCACAAATTAAGATACGCCACGATTAACATCGGTCAATAAACAGCTCCCTATCTGTTGCCAGGTGCGATATCGGCCGATAGTTACAATACGTACATAACAGGTAACAATCGTATACAGTCTGGCATTTTCCTTAAATCGAAATCAATCATAGATATATTTGCGAAGAAAAAACTTAAGAATTTAAGTATCATTAATCATTATTTGAATAACAAATCAAATAGTTGTGTAATTTTTTTCTACCTTCAATAAATCTAAAAAAAAAAGAACGAATTAAATTAACCGAATCAAATGTGTGTTCGCGCTTTTCTGAAATTCACGAATGTGTCAAGATTGTTCGATAAATTCCACAAGTTGCAACAAGTCGCGACAGCGCTATCTATCTATGAATTATTATGTATAATTGTCTTCTTGTACACTTTAAATATCGCGAGTGTAACGCTAGGTACGTAGGTAGTTGCGGAATTAGAACGTGAAAAGAGCTAACAAGATCGATCCTACAAGGATGAAGACCCTGAGTCGCGGTCAAGGCCGAGACCTTGGCGGAAATTACGCTCCGATTTCACATCGATCTTACCTAATAAAAATAGAGCGATAACGCGGCCGAGTAATCTCGCGGCATTAAAACAACAGCGAGAATAACCCTACGCTTTAAATATTACATGTGGATATATTGACTTCGAATGGTATGTGTGCTGTCGCGAGCGTTTTTCTTCGAGCTTTTATATTCTTACAATTTTCTAATACGTGATATCTTTACGTTTTCCGAATTTAACAATTTAGGAAATAATATTTTCTGTTTCTATCTTTTTCTGGTTTGTTAAATTCCAAGATTTCAATATCAAATGTCAAATTTTAAACGGACGTTTTCGAGTCAGTCACAAAGGGTAAGTGCAAAATAAATAAATTAAATGTATAATCTTGGACATTTCAACCTTTATTTTACTGTTATGTCTGGATAACTATTTCTTCTTAATAATATTACAAATTATTTATAAATTTAGTAAAAGATCGAACTGTGATATATTATTCATATTATTCATACAAACAAAAATAATATACGGTTATTACAACAATCTAACTATTACAACAATCGGTTTTTTATATTGTGAAAAAATCCGGAAACCTTAAAAAAAAAAGCATCGATATAAACATACGCAAATGATAATCATTAGAGTTTAGATATACAAAAGAGAGTCTGGTAAAAAAATTGACAAACCGAGAGATAGGCTTGTCGATCAACGAGCGACGAAATTGCTTGATGCCGAATTGGTGGTAGGGAACGATAATAATCGTTCTCCGGAGCAACACTCGGAGAGGGAGCCAAGTTTAAGGCCATGAGACGTCGATGACGTCACCTTAGAGAGAGAGAGAGAGAGAGAGAGAGAGAGAGAGAGAGAGAGAGAGAGAGAGTGTGTGTGTGTGTGTGTGTGTGTGTGTGTGCACTCCCAAGTTTAAGCCGATCGAAGATCTTGAGAACACAACGTCTGGCAGACAGCCAAGGTCTATAAAAATGCCTTTCTAAAAAATAAAATTACATAATTATAGTTCGATGAAAAGATATTTTCATATTGCGCTGCGATAATTAAATGCTGGTGAAACCATATTCAAACTCATAATAGTTTTATCGCTGATTCGACAGTATTCGGTTTTGCATAACTCAATATTTTTAATTTTCTTGAACTGACATTTTGCATAAAGTTTATTGTAGATTCATTAAAAACATTCAGAAGAATTCAACGATTATTCGTCACACAAAGAAATTAAAAACAAAATAATTAAAAACTCAGAGAATGATTTTTCGATTCTCTCACGACTTTTAATACATTTTTCGTCTCATTTTAATACATTTTCTACCTCTGTCGAATAAAAATTCCTTTTTCTTTATATTTCGGCTTTATCTTATATTTTTTATTAGAAAAACAAATATCGCGAAAATTGGCGAACATATCGCACGAGAACTTCACTTCACTATATACATATGTCCATGTAAATTCTATATTTCTAAATACAAACGTCAGGTATTTTTAATAATGAGTTTTATATATATCATCCAATATCAACTCTATTAAGGGCTATATATTCGCAATGGAGCAAAGTGTAGTTTGCGTATATATGTCCAGAGTATTAGAAGCGATTTTTTTCGTTTAACCGCGGATGAATACTCTCTCTCGGCGCATCAACGATCGCCGCTGATCACACTGCAGTGATGCACGTGCAGTGTGCAGCGTTGTAACGACGACCTTCACATTGCTACTCTATCACGATCACGTTCCGCTTCCTACTCGCGAGTTCTTATTTATGCGCAACTAGTAATGTGTCGTAACGCCTTTTTCAATAATAAGCAAGAATTCACGAGTGTTCCAGTGTTAGTTCTCTTCACACTTGATTGACTGCATTGATTTTTAAAAGTTATTTATCTGTTACAATAGATTTACCACTTGTATAATCATATATTACGTAATCGTATATATATACGTAAATAATACAATGAGATAAAAAACGTCACATTGTATACATTTTATTTCTTTGAAAAAAATAAATAAAAATAAAAAGACTAATTGACGAAACGGAAATATATTACCGTAACGTTGTTGTTGCAGGAAAATGTAGTTTTTATTGATTTATTGCATAAAATACTTTTCTTATGTTTTTGTCTTATTATCCCAAAAAAAAGACAAAACGTAGAGTTGTTATTCTTTTTATAATTGCATATCGTACTATATGTTTATGAAAACTTCGAGAAGTATTTTTTATGAATAAAAATAGTTATGTGTTTATTTTGATACACTCTTTTTCTAATAAAAAAAACCATTTGTTTAAGCTTTATTTTAAAAGAACAAGAGAATTCTATTTGTAACAAAATACTTATACATATAGAGAGTAAAAATAAATCTAATGTTTTTTTTCTATATATTTAATTCTAAATATATTACTTTGAGAACATTCATCAGTTATCATAACCGTGATATAGCAACTTAGATAGTTAATCTTGTTTCTGATTTTAATCATGTTTCTGATTGTTCCTAACATTTTTTTGCGCGAGTAAATCGCAAATGGTTTTGCAACACTCTAAGACATTTATATGCATTGCATGTAAAGTTATCAATATCAAATGGCAATATAAATGCACATATATTTTTTTATCGAACATTTTCGCTGATTTGTGCAAAAGTGGCGCATGATTTCAAGGCATATATAACGAGCAGTTCATCAATTTTTTATTAGAAGATACATACATCGATTTATGAAGCGGGATGAAAATTCGAAAATCCGAAAATATCTGCTGACGCAATTTGCGATGAATTTTTTTCTATCCTATATTGCGATCTGCTCCGATTCAGCGATGTTATTTCTATCCCAGGTAACGCATAATTTACATGCTATTTAAAAATAAGTGTCGTTGTTTAAAAATAAAAGAATATGCATGTTTTCAATCGAAAGAATGAAAACAGACTATTCTAATTTTATTATACTTTTTTGCTATTCAAGAAGCTTCGTGAACCCGTTTTTAAGACATTAATTCGGGTGGATTTATGAATATATGTATATAAATCAAAGAGAAGAAAATTCATATTTTTATATCCAGTCGTCACCAATGTACGAATTACATAATCATATTGCAAATATACACGAGTGTCTGCATAAATTACTTGTCAAATCTTCTGTCAATTTAGTTTGCAAGAAAGAGATTGGCGCGACGAGACAAATAATATCCATTTTTACAGGGTTGTTATGTCGCTGAAAATAATGAAACCGGCGCTATTCAAGTACATGTCTTGACATTAAGAGCTCTCGTACGTAATATATATCAAAACGCTAAAAGAAATGTCGACGATAAGTGTCGATATTCTTGATCTTTGTGATGTCTCACACACACGAAATTGCGCCTAAGGATCGCCTTGGTAAATATGCGTGAGTGCGTGCAAGTGCAACACATAAGACATAAGAAGCGTTTTGTAATAGCCACAATGTGCAATTGAGAGAAAAATAATTGCGCGCACACACACACACACACACACACTCACGACAGATTATGCACGAGATTATCTCTACGCAGAGAATTCTCTTCTATAGAGACTCGCGTAAAAAGACGCTTTAAAAACGTCAGATACTTATAATCTTGCATAATTTTCCGCGTATGTGCACATTAATTGACTCTCTATTAAATATAGTCTTTCTTTTAATATTCTCTTTCACATATAAAAACTACACACATTTTGTTGAAGAAAAAACAAAGTCTTTCTTCCCCAAATGTAAGAAAAATATTAGCGATAAAAACTTTCGATGGTAAAAACTTTTTTCTTTCTTTTGAAATACAGAACTATTTGTGTCAAGTTTTTTTTCATTCACTGATTACTCGAAAATTATAAATATCTTGATATTTATTTTGCTGGTAGTTTTTAATCTTACTCCAAATACTCAATTTATTTTTTTTTAAATTTGTGTGGTCAAAAGTATAGCAAATTTAAAAAAAATAGTTTAAGTTTCATTTTTTCAGCAAAATATGTACATCCTATGTGATAAGGATAAAATAAAAACAAAATAACCACGTCGTTAATAATCATAAATCTCGGCGCACTCGCGTAAGCTTTGCAATTGATCCGAATAACATTGAACATTTCTTTTCCTGTCGTCTTTCATCAGAAAAGAATTATATGCCACTCCAAATATTTTTTTTTTTATAATGCATTTGTATACGATAATCGCAAAAAATATGGACTACACTTACGCATCTTTTTTGCTACACTTTTTCAACCAACTTGCATTTGATGTCCTCTCATTTGATTTTCTCATTTGCTGATTAATATATCAACATTTAATTAAATTATATTTATGTCAATTCTATTTATTTTTATATTAATTCTAAAATGCCGACGATATAACGGCTTAGCGAACAAAGAAGTAGAGAAGACAAAAATCTTCTTATCCGAAGTACAACACTATACTCTCACGAATCCACAATCATAACAAACAATTTTTTCTTCTGTGTTTTTGGAGTTGTTTGCATCACAAAACTTCTCTGATTACACATCACAAAATTACTCTGATCTACGAATGTGAATATATTTTAGATCTTGCGAGAGGTGTATATCTATAATCGGTAAAAATTTACCTGTATCATCTTATTTTTAAAAAAACATGACAATTTCGAAACACATGACGAAGTTAGACATAAGTCTTCGATATCAGAAGATTCCCTAGGGACCTGGCAAATTGACCCAAAATTAGATTTGCGGAATAAATTATCCAATAACCAGGCGCGATTGTGTAACATAACAATTTACTTGTCATGAGACTTGTCCAATAAGCAATATATTTAACTACTTAAAATATCAATGCATGAAAAACGTATTGTGTTATCTGTAATTCTCACTATTTATCAATATCGATTTACGTGACCTGAACATCACACTTTTTGTCTTGACAAGTGGAGTTGCATGGAGCGAATACAAGTCGAGCATGTGCGAGAAATTGCGAGACATTAAGATCATCGAAATTACACGCGATTTATCGCGATGACAATTATATCACTTTTGTAGGGCTTTCGTTTGAAAAAACATCGATTCGGCACTGTAAATCGCTAATAATTACAGAATCATGAGTCTTGTTTTATTGAAAAATCTAATTTTGAAGAAAGCGCTTTGAGAAGCGGTACAGTGCAGCGCGCGCATCTCATAAACAAAGCCACGAGATCGCGCATAAAAGAGCGAGGAAGAAGAGACAAATTAGACGGACAGTCGCAACATATGTATCAGGAAGAAAAGAACAAGAGAGAGAAAGAGAGGAGTGCCGTACAGGCACTTACCACATCGTACATCCACGCGTCCATGGCCTCGTCCTCGTCTCACGACGAAAAATGCACGTCTTCGTTCTCTCGCGCATACAACGATCTTCTCTTCTCTCACAATTGGAACTAACGTAACCGCGACAACATTCGGCACACTTCGTGCACTTGTGTCTGTCCAATCGGCGATCAGACTTATCTTATACGGCGCGAAACGAGTGAGCGCGACCGCCCGCGTTATACAAATTAACCGACGTCTGTTACTGTACAGTCGCACGCCGACGAACACGAAAACATGTTCACGGCAACGCGCGCCGTACGCGACTGAACCGAAGGCGAAAACATAGACGCGTTAAGTGAATCCTCGCGGCGCGGCGCAACGCGACGCGACGCAACGCAACGCAACGCAACGCGAACTTGCGACGCGAGATGAGCTCCCGTATGCAGCTGCGTTTAAAGCCCAGTAAGTCGCAGATCGAAAACGCAGGTCGCATGTCTATACAAAACCGATCGATCATATCGATCGATTGACCGATGCGAGTAGTCGATTTCGCGTTTGCGACCTGTGACTTATATCAGAGAGAAGCCTGAGAGCGGCAAGGCCCATAAGAGTTTTTACGATCGCTTTTCGTGGACATGATTCTATTCCGTGCTAGATTT
>QVOA01022307.1:0-16079 GCA_014825685.1 Pseudomyrmex cubaensis
TCCGAGAGATGGCGCCACCTACCCGACAGCGTAGCTGCTAAGTGACATTTGTGACGGACTTCCTTCGTGTGTCCAGCATCCTCTTAATTGAATTAATTTCCAAAGTCCATCACGTCCGCGCGCGGCATAGTTTATCAAGTTAAAGCGTTTTCCAACATCCATTTTCTGTCAGAAAACTTCTTCTTGCTTTCGTAGAATTTCGATGTTAGTGGCAAAAATGAGGTTCCGCAGTCACGGTATTCGGTGTCAGGAAATAAGTCTTGGTTGATAGTCTTTCGACTCTGAAGCCTTTGCATTAAACATGTACGTTTTTCACGTTTCTAGATACGTGAAAAGTGCGCACATGGATATTGTAAACACATGGAATATTTGTGCAAAATATTCCATGAATGTTTTTATTATTTTAAAATTTGTCTTTGTGTTTCTGTATATTTAAAATTAAAATAGAAATAGAAAACTGTGCGTTTTAGAGATTTAATGTTCTCGATATAAGTATAGTATATACAAGATGTCTGAACAATTTTAACATAATCAAAATGTGAGAATAAATTGAGTCAATCTAAACAGAAAAGTCATTTGCCATTTTGCAAAATTCTCAATACTTATTGAGGTAATTACTTAATGTAAGCCAACGAGTGCGTGGGAAGCAATGATCCTGGCTCTGTAGGCATGTACGATTTCAGTTGTACCGCCATAAAAATCAGCGGATCATACGTCGCTTGTTTGTTTGCTTCGCCTGTCATTGCATGAAGCAAGTCATTTTTTTATAATTAAAATATGTATACACGTTTACAGATGGTTTGTTCTTTTTTACTGAACTCTCTCTAGTCGCACTAGTTCAGAGTTTATCTCTTTCACTCTAAATAGAAGGAAAAAGGATAAACTCTGAACTAGTGTGGTAAGTTCAACGAAAAAACCCAAACCAAGAGTCTGGACAATCGCGTTTTACGCGTTTAGTAGCTCATATTAATTAATAATTCAAAATATTACAAATTTTGAAAAATGATAAATGACTTTTCCGTTTAGATTGACCTAATCTATTCCTACATTTTGACTGTGTCAACATTTTTTAAACGGACTGTATACACACACACACACACACACATACCTATACAATAATATTATATAATATTATATATATATATATATAAAATTCAACAACTAATCATATTTCTAAAAATAACTACTTCTAAAATTGTATTTAATGAGAGCTAACACAGCTTTGAAAATATGTTAAAATTTCGAAAAATTCTAATTCAAATAGTAGAGACACATGTTGAAAAGAAGAAAATGTTGCATAGTTTCTCTGTTTAATTGTGCAGATTATTCATCGTTATTCGTGTGAAAAGAAAAACGTAACAATGTTATTTCCAATCGGTCACAGCTGAGAAAAGTACCAAGACAAACGATTTGATATTACATTAGTTATCCGAGATACCGAGCAATTTACCGGCAAACCGATTAGAAAGCTTAAATAGTTGAAGTCAACTCTGAACAACCAGCTTCGAGAAATTGAGAAGATTTTAAGGAAGAAGGGCTATTTCCGAGAGCAGCGGAGTTAAAATCTTGCTGAAATAGGCGAGAGAACCTGCCAAAAGAAGGTCTCGCGATCTGTAAATCCTTGGTTTAAGCTAGGACGGCTAAACGCGATTAGCCAAAATAAAGGCAAGTGGTTCGATGAAATTTGCATAATCAAAGCAGATTTGCATAATCTTTTTAGTAATAGTTCAAAATATAATATAGATGGTCTATACAGAATGACAAATATCCGATGCAACTTAACAAGCTTTGTGTAGCTTATTGTTGCAATTTCGAGATTGTAATTTATGATTAGACGTCTAATTTATGATTAGACGTAGTCGAGAAAATGGGAACATAATCATCACGGATGAGTCCGATTCGGAAATGTTTTTGCTCGCGGTTTCTTTTATTATCGTCTATTATTTATATAAAATTGAATAGTATAGTCATACGCGGTTTCGTGAATGAGATTGCACGCTGCAATTTGATTTTGCATTCCACTTAATGTAATTTGCAAATAGAAGAAGAAAGCGGGTTAATAAGAGATAGGATGACAACAACCAAGAAGAAGCCACGTGCTTTTCTGTCGACTCACACTCAATTCGCTTCGTCGTCATCATTTCCGTCATGATGGCAAACGCGCTCGCGAATGGCGCATAGCGTCAAAAATGCGCCAGAGGCCGCAAAACTAGATTTGTACGACGGAGAAATGCGCAGCCGAGTTACGCCGCATTACCGTTCGCTATGGCGCGCGTCACGTACTGCGAAAAGTTTCCTGCCCCACGTTGAATTAACTGTTTGCACGCCGTAATTCATCACTGTAAAAGCGTCAAACCATCGCGAGCAAGATAAATGAACGATTAAGAACAGGGACACGCTATTATCACGTCATATCAGCTTGTGCGCTTTTAAAGTATAAACAATAGTGGCAATGAAGCCATGATCTATAGATCTTCTCCAAACTCCATTTTAATACTTTCTATTTTACTTAATGATAGTTTATTTATTTCACTCTCTGTTCTTTTATTGGTTTTTTGTTTTTATCGAGTAATGTCACATAAAAACTATTTACTCTGTGATCGATCTAGTTCGTCAATGTTGGCCCACTGGTCTCGCGGCCTGAGTACAGAGTCTGCGAACATTGGAGAGGTTCCGATTTCAAATCCGCTCTCATCATCTTGAAATTTTTTCTGGACCGGTCCCTTTCAATCTAATTGATCGGTTGATTGGCAAACTGAATCAGGCCTCCAAAAATTATAATTTGAGAAGAATTATAATAATTTATAAATATAATAATTGTTGCAGATAGTAATCGTGAATCTTTATAGGAGATAGTTTCTTCTAGAGAATTACAAGATCTTATTATAAAATAAGTTAAATTTCAATCAAAATTTTTTTGAACAATGTTACATCCCATCTTATCACATCTACATATAATAATGCATACTTTGTCTATGCTTAAAAACAAAAGTATTTCTCTTGATAGGTCTCGCGACTTGAGTGCAGGGAGGGCTGCGAACTTTGAAGGTTCCAAGTTCGTATCTCAAGTTCGAATCCGCTCATTGCCATAGAATTTTTTCCGGGCCAATCCCTTTCAATCGAGTTGATTGATTGATTGGTGAACTAAATCGTGCTTTCAAAAATTTATTCGAGTGTAATCTCAAATTATAATTCCTCTCCCACAAGACGATCTTAGTCGTAATATCTGAGTCTGACACAGATGAGGCACGCCCACTGTGAAAAAACGGTCGTGTATCGCGCGGTAGTAGTATACTGCACAATCCCCCCACAATCCCGTTCTGAGAATATGTAACGACTTAGACTGGTGTATGAACTAACTGGATAGAGGTCATAAATGCAAAAAAAAAAAAAGAGAAAGTTCGGCGATGTTTGTAATGCGTCATAAGATTTTCAGAGATGTTTAACACGCTGCTACGGTAGTCACTCGTCACCGGCGTTATCACAGTTTTTAGAATAAAAAAGATAAATATCATTGATTAAAAACTCTTGAACAACGTAAATAACTAGAGAACGTTGTGAATTTTCAGTACTGACCGTGAATTCGAATTTAGGAACGCCAATCCAAGAGTAACCAAGTGCACTGCAAGACCATAGTCTTGATAGTAACCACTGGCGAGATAAACGCACTACTGATAGAATATGATTTTATTTAATTATATTACTTATATATATTTTATCATTATAATATATATTTTACTAATATATTACTAATATATTACTTAGAATTATGAAAATTCTATTGTGGCTCCTAGAGTAAGACACATAAAACTTGCGTGGCAATCAATGTGTTAAATTGGCAAAAAAAAAAAAAAAAAAAAAAAAAAAAAAAAAAAACGTTACCTATATGTGTCGACGATTTGCTTTTAAAGGCGCGTAAACATACGATGCGTCTTTAAATGCATCATTTAAATCTTCAATATATAATTCAGGTCATGCGAGTATACAAATTACTTGTTTTCGTTCAGTTTCAACATTTTTCAATAATTCTCTCAATATTGCATTGCCCAATAAAATAACATAATATATTGATACGTACGCATAAATTTGTAGTAAATGTGATAACGTTTGTACAATTGAATTTATTTTCATCGTTCGAGCGGAAAAATAAACACGTCCGTAAATTATGGAAAATTATGCGAGGGAGAGCTGTTCAGAATGCCACATCACGTACATATCAAAAGAGATTTTCCTCTCTAGCCGTCTCACGCGTTCAATTTAAATATCCGCACACTTTAATAATAAGTATCTAATCTTATGAGTGCATACACACACTTCGGAATTCCGATCGCGTATTATAGCCATATACTTAGAACACAGTCGTTGTCTTTCGCAAACGGAAATTTCGGATACAGTGCAATACTGTCGGAAATTGAAACGACGCGACGCGACGCGCGATTGTTCGCGCAGAGACGAATCGTCCGTTGTGTGTTGAGTTTATGATATAGATATACACCCATAAACGCTCTACCTGCTGGACGATATTGCTTTCGGCGCTAAACGGAAGTGTCGGTCACGCCACGATTTTGCTGTAAAAAAACACGAAACATCCGGCACACAAATTCTTATTCGGCTTTTTTCCTTACCGAATTGTCGTTCGATAACAGCTGTTGTGTTTGTACACGGTGGACAATTTTTTTCGCAGTTTTAACATGTTTGTATGCAATAAAAATTCTATACACTACTACTCTATTTTTATTTACAATATAAAATACAAAACTGTACATGGACTTGGACGACACAATTCAAAGCGGCATACTTTTCAATATCGATAGAGACTGATGTGCGAGAATCCACACATTAAAAACTTAGTCTAACGATTTTTATATTGTCTCGCTATAATAATAAATGCCATTTAAAAGATTTAAAAGACTGTTAGTACAGTTGCATAGAAATATTAGAATAGGTATTATGTTAACGAGTTGTGTGACTAAAGATGATCAAATTTGTCTTCCGCGAATAAGTCTATCATTGTCGGGAACTTCTTTGTGCGGAACAGTTCGAACAGACAATGAGGATGGTTCGCTAACAAAATTACACGTGGCATCTGCTTCCGGCCCGATCGTCGACGATTGCTCTCGATAACTTTTCCGGAGAAAGTTTCCGCACTTACGGGGGCGAGTTTACTTTCGTAAATCAGTTCTCTCCGCTACCCGGCGGGTAGCGGAGAGAACTAAATAAAGTTTACGCTCTTTCACGTAATAGTAGCTATGTTTTTAAACTCGTTGAGAAAAATTGTTCCGATTTTATAACTGCGTTTTCTGTGAGGTACGGAATTCCGATCAATTTTTATTTTGTCAACAAAAATTATGAGATGAATTCTTTGTTTTTAAATAGTTTTAAAAATAAAATATTTATTTATAAAATATTTATTACAAAAATTAATAAACATTGATTAATGTAATAAGTTGTAGTAACGAAATAGTAACGGAAATGATAATGTATGAAAAAAAGTTAGAATCTTATATATTTAAGTCGCACTTTTTTTAACATTTTTAAATATTATAGTATTTATTTAATAAGTGTATTATTCAGAAAATATTCTGAAACGATATAAATGCTTTTCAATACAGTCACAAGTATTAATCAAAAACTTACTTTTTTGTTTTACAGTGAAAATTTCCGTTGAAGCTTAATCACTGTGAGTTTTCACAATATTAAACATAGAAGGATTTTAGCGGATTACGTCTCAAAAAGCTTAACTAATAGTAAATTCTAAATTAATTTCCAGTGGACTTTCTCTCGTAAAAGTTTTAAACGGGACCTAATTACAAAGATATTTTGCCAACGAATATTTAAAAACTAAAATGAAATAACACGGATTTCACGTGATATCGATTTTGTTTTTGAGAGAACTCTCAATTTTAAAGAGTTTAAAAAACTCCGGAAAATGCGTGAGATATTACACACATACGGGATATTCAGTTTCTCGAACATTGTGTTTAGTTTCTCGAATATTGTGTTGTAATATTAATATTATAATATAATCTGTAATTAACACGATACAGTTTTGAATTGAATTAACTGCAAATAGTTTATAAAATATGAAAGTAATCTTCTATTGGTTTCATAATTTTATATGTGTTTATTAGCAGTTTTGTTTATTGTACAGGTAGCCGATATATTTATAACTTATGTTATTGCGTTGATGTTACTGATGTGTTTTTAAGTCAAAATGGTAATGTTCAAATTTACTCAGATACATGTAAGTATAATAATGATTGTGCAATAATAACAAAGTAAATATCAAAATATTGTTTGACTTTGTAAGAAAAATTGATATTAAAAAGTAATATACAATTGTTTATACTTGTAATATACACAACTATTTACTTTGGTATTAAACGAATATACCCATAATGTACAATTATTTATTCCAACAATAATGCATAATTTATTATTTTTTGATCTAACCTGAGATCGTAAACTAGTGCGGTTTTATCGACTGACCGATGCACGTGATATGTTGCAACCTGTTGCTCTTGACGAGACTGTCTTGAGCAATCCACTATCTAGTGTTCTCTCAATTATTATTTAAATTAATTATGCAGGTAGGATGAGCGTAATACTATTCACATAATACTATTTCACAAATTTACAAAATAAAATGTTAATATTCACGCTAGTTAATATTATTATATTCTATTGTATTATAATACAATATAATTTATTATATTATATTATATTATACCAAGCGATTATAACAATATATAACATTTATTAGTAGAAAAACATATATATATAGTATAATATTTAATATAAAAATGAATCACTACATGTATATATTCTATATATAAAATAACATATACACATAGGTCATTATCATTTCTTACGTGAGCGCGTTGATATATACTTTTGTTCAATTATTGGATGATGCTAATTAGCGCAATCAACGACGCAATACCGTAGAACGTAAATTTCAATTCCGTCCTCGTTAAGCCGAAGTTTATATCATGACATGAAAAACGCTCGTCCGTTTATCAATTTTGCAGTTCGAACAATGCGCATTAGTTTACGAGTTCGCCATTTGTACGCGAGTGCATAATAATTATCGTGCCACGAATCTTCTGTGTGCTGCGGTAAAGTTACGCGTTTCATCTTGCTGTTACGCCGCCGTAGTTTCTGCATTGAAGTCCGCAGTCACGTTGTGCAATCCCGTACAACAAAAGAATGCCCCCCGCGTCTCAAAAGTCGCTGATTTTCCTCCTCAGATGGCAGAACTTTTGAAATTTGCGTTTATATTTTCATTAAAAACAAAAAAGCGAGTACAACGACGTTCTAATACAGCGTAAACGAAGGTGCGCACAAGAAGAGAAGACGCGCGGTGTATATAAGGTTGCAGGATCATAAGTTCTGCGCGCACGACTTCGCTTTCTTTTACGGAAGATATGTTGCGCCGTCAGCCGGTATCGAGCAGAGATTTCCCTATGGAATCTCATACGTTGTTTTCGCAGCACATCTTTCTGTCTTGCATGCAAATTTCATCACGCGATCCGTGTGACACGCCGCGTACTTTATCGCACTCCAGACGCGCGCCCAAGACGCGCCATCATAAATCTCTAACTACTCGAAATGGACAAACGATTTATATCGCTATCGACATGTGTCCGAGCGCGCTGTATACCTAAGCGATCGAAATTAATGGATCAAACTTGCGTCGCGTAATCCCAACTGTCGTGTGGATCTCGAACAAAATCGGGAAAAAAGTAGCAAACAGAATTTATACGTCATCAGGACGTTAACTTTATCAATTAAATCTTGTTCTTTTCTGAAGAGAAATCATTAGAATCTTTTTAAGCGTTGTCACACTTCTTTTGTCGAACATAATTGTCTCACTGAGTCAATTTGACCTAAGCTAATAATTTTTAATCATCTGCTGTTCAAAAACTATTTGTTAAATTGAGTTGCCAAAATTCTGAGATAAAGTTTAAACAATGTAAAATTTATTTCTATAGTAAAAAGTTAATTTTTATATCATGTTTAAAAAAATTCCTGAAAAAAAATTTCGAAAAAAGTTTGCTTAAAACATCGTAACTTTTTAAATTTTTAATATTTGTAGCTAAAAATTTATGATGAAATAAAATTTATTATACTCTTGAGATATGCTACTTTAATAATCAAAATAGTTTTATAATGGAGCTTTCAAAAAAAGTATTTATTTTGCATACTGAAAAAGGGCATTTTTTAAGTTGTAAAACTCCATACATTTTTATAGAAAAAATATATTTACTCTTTTTAAAATAATTTAAAATAATTTTTACTGATAAAATGTTTATCAATACAAACAGTATCTTATAAAAATAAGTTATATAAAAGTATATAAACTAATCGCAATTACTTCGTAGCCGCTCAGTGAGCGGTTGTGCTTCTGGATGCAGCCATTTTGTCTTTATGGAACACTTTACAATAAAAACAATTTTGTATGAAAACAATTGTTTACTTTCTGATTACTTTTTTTACACAAAAATAACTATATTCAATTTGAAGCAAAAACGACGTCTTTGTCATTACACTCAAGTCAATTTGACTCTTCGATGGCTGCTAAACGCGTGCTAACGCTTTCTCTCACTCGGGGAAAGTATCTCTATTTGTAGAGGACACTTGAAATAATTATTAGATAACATCATTAGTACCATTTTCAATGATGTCTCAAAGATATTTTACTTAAAAATAAAACCATTTTGACCCAGTAAAGTGACAACGTAAAGTTAAAATATTGAATCACAATAATGTATTTGTGTGCTTTGTATATTACTATAAAAAAAAAGAAAAAAAAAACAAATCTCATTATAAGTTTTGAGAGTCACTGAGTTAGATTGAATTTTTGAGACGTGAAACACGCTCGGCGGCTTTTGAAATCAATATGCGTGGTTGTCGTCGCGAGTAGTTTCGTTGGACGCTTACACACACACAAGAGAGCAACTATCAATCAGCCCAATCATCGAAATGGCGGCGGCAGTGAGATCAATCGCTACTATCACCACGCAACAACTCTATGCCATGTTACGACTCTCTTGATTCCACTTAGTGCTGACTATCGCGTTGCAATCGATTTCAACATGGCTTCCGTTCACACATCCGTCGTGGCTACGCTCGCAAAATGCGCATTATTAAAGTCAACGATCGGTGCACGAAAATAAGCTATTCGTGTTTTTTTTTTTTTTTTTACAGCTTTAGTCTCTTCGCTCGTAACTGATAAATTATTATTTTTCATCGATAAATTATCGCAAATCTGATAAAGAAACAATCTCGGAAAGAGATTTTCGAAATAGGTAATAATTATATTTGTGAAAACAATAATTTCGGTCTTTGTATTTATTTTATTTATGCTCGTTCGCAATCAAATTCCGCTTGGCTTGAGCCTATATATTGAGTTCAACAACTACCATCTCGTGCGAGAAATGTGTGTCATTAAAGTCGACAGTCGCTCAACATGAAAACGCGCGTTCCATCGAAAGCATCTCCATGTAATCGAACGAAATTTTGCATCGGACGAGCTGATACGCATTTAATGGCCTTTTGGACTTTCAATTATTCGGCACGTTTGTCAAAACCAATACGGTGCTGTAATTCAATTTGCTCGAATAACAAATCAGTGTAATTTGAATAATAATGTCGCATACCTACCTACCGATACACAGGTCAAACGCATCGAAATAATCTCTTTTTTTTTTTTTAATCGATTATTAAACGAAAATTACTCTCTGTCCGTACAGCTTTCAGTAACGTGTAATAAAACTTTTCAAGTTTTATTAAAAATATATATTGAATCGCGAAACACCGATACTTATATATCTATCGATATATTTGTCATTTGCGTCAAATGTAATTTATCAAACTTCCTCAACGATTGTCCTGACAGTGAGCGTTAGATTGTGTTTGTGTTTGATACGTTGCGAACAGACAAGCTAAATAACCTTTCGACCGCTAAAGTCAAAGGATTACATATCGACAAACGTAACTCTCGGCGTCAGATATTTTTTTCACGAATTTTCTCAAAGCGGTTTTGCGGACCAACGTCATCGTTGTCGTCATTGTCCGTCCTACTTCTGTTGTTGCGTACGATTTTATTGCCGCAAGGCTTTATTTGCCATAGACCGCGCTGTCATCCCGCGGACACTCTTGATATTACGCGACTTCATCGACTGGCGCGCCGTAACTCCGACAATTTGACCAAACGAGGTTTGTTCCTTTCGCCGCATGACACGTGACAATAGACGTTTTTCCGTTTTCCCTTTTATATCCCAATTTTTCTTATTTCTTGGATAGCTTTCTTTTTTTGCGATATATCGTCGTCAAGTGTGCAGCCAGATCTTTTTCTTCGCAAGGGAGATTGCGCCAAAGATTTTATATGTGGCGGAGACTATCGTTTCACGAAAACGTGATCGCACTGTACATCTTACAATTAGTCGCATTCTGGCGAGTTTTCGTGGAAAATGAAAAAACTTGAAAAAACCGGGTTGCACGTGCTGTGAAATTTCACGTATGTGTGCCGTCTATTATTGCTTTTCATTCATTGACTCTCTCTCTCTCTCTTTTTGTGTGTGTGTGTATGTGTGTAAAAGATTTTTCTTTCCTATATATAATAGATATGTACATATGTATGTAAGTAATTAAAAGTCCTCACATTTTTCTTTAAACAATCATAAAGTTTTGCGACGACGCTTTATCCACTGAGGGATCATTGCGCAAAATATCGCAAACATTCTCTGTGTTTCTCTTTCGCCGTAACGTCGATCTATTATTCTACTTTCATCGCTCTGCCGACTTTCTATGTCTTGACTCCACCTCCGAAATTGCACTTGCAGTTGCGCTTCTCCGAAATTACACATTCTCTCGGATTGTTTGACTTCACCTACAGTGTCTGTTTGTTCTTCTAAAACTCAATATCGTCCACGCTGCGCGCGGCTATCAAATACAAATACTATATTCGTTGTTGTGTGCGAGCTCCGTGGTTGAACAATGACCAAATATCTGGTAAACACATGTAAGCAGGAAGTATTTTACGCGGTCGTCTTTTGTATTAGATGACTCCTGTCAAGTGTATTTATCCGGCTTTTCCGCTTTGTGCGCGCTCTAAAATTAATGATATTATCATGTAGAGTGTGTTACAAGCGCATAAACGCGCTCTGCTGTGCCGCGTAACGAGCTGCGTCCACGAGCTTTTTACCCGCTATTTTCTTTTCAACCTATATATGTATAGCGATACATGTACTGCTTAATTACTTAAAAAATCAATTAGATTTTAATTGTTTATGGCAAAAAAGAACATAATATAATATTAATTCTATCTCTCTGTTCGTGTCAGATCTCCAGTACATATGTGGTTTTTTTGTCAGTTACGCGAACGATGTTTTTAGCGTTTTCGGTTTGAAAATACGTATAATATTACGTACTGTCCGTGTTTATCGTTTTATTAAAAGTTTTATTTACATTCTTTTTACAAAAAATTGATTGCACAACTTCTCAAAATTTTCAGACGTTATTGAGTAAATAAAAAAGAAATTTGAACCGTATTAAAATCTCAATTCAACACGAGAGAAAGAGAGAGAGAGAGAAGTATTGTTCGTATTACTTTATCTTACGCTAACCGTACGACGTAACCTCGCATTATATCGTACGTTGAATATCACACCGTGGAAGATCGATAGGAAGCGCGTCACCCACCGTGATCGAGCACGGCCATTTAGGCGGCCATTAACCCGATTTTCGCGCTACGTTTCGCTACTTATTCCCGCTAGCGGCTAGACAATGCCGGGATGTTTTCTGGATAATCGGTGGGAAGTGAAGAAAACCAGTCACAATTTCGCGCGATGTTACCTGGGCCGCAACGGCGCCATAAAGACGATCTGGTTAACGTTACGTCCGACAGCCGACTCGTTTTGCCGACGCAAAAAGAACGCTTGCTTTCCCGCTCTTGTGCAGTTTTAGTCCTCTCCAGGTACCGAGAAAACCGATTTCCTGCACATTCTCTGAGAAATTACGAGAGCGTAGCACTTGGAACCAGATACCATCGTTGCGAAGTAACGGTGCATTTACTAAATGCAGTTTGATTGTTCGTGATAATGCGCACTATTAAAACATGGTTGTAGAGAACCAACATACTAAATTTTTACTCACATCAACACTCAATTGTAGACGTTATTTTAGAAGCTATCTTATGTGTAATCACATAAATATCCGACGCATGTGAGAAAGCAGTTTCTATGTGAAACTTTTTTTAATTTTATATACGGACACAGTTTTCTGTAAATGTTTTTTTTTATATACACACAAATTAATAATTAGCGCTGTAATTATCGTAAAAAGTTGTTTTCTGGTTAAACTAATAAATTCACGAGCTCAACCATGTTTGCACTATCCAACAATTCTGTGGAATTCAAAAGTTTTTCCTACCTAACAGTTAATCTGCTCGTACAACAAGTATGTCGTTGTGTAAAATATCGGTCATGAGTTGACAATTGTGTGGGTCTCAATCGTTGAGCGAATTCTGCATGTTTTTTAGTTACAAAACCAAATATTGGATTTTTTTTAAACACATATTTACTTTAACCTGTATATTTTTACGTAAAAATGTGTATTTATACATATTTTTACGTTAAAGTATTTATAACTAAAAATTGCGATATTCTTTGGTTGTATACTTGACTGGCAAAAACGTTGATTGAATGTATATCCGGAGTAAAAACGCATCATTGATTGATTCTAAATTATATATTAGATCCGCTCTAAAACGTTTTATTTCTCCATCTTTTTTCCTCTTGATAGTGATGGATGAAGAGAAGCGCGGAAGAAAGAACATCGCCGCGTGCTTCAATAAAACGGAATAATTTTTCTCTCGCGCTTTGTACTATTACAAAAAATTCATCAGACATTTCCTCGAGCAGACGTTAATTCTTGTCAGAGAATTGATATCGAAGAAAAAAATATTTAATGTTATAAAATCACTTGTTTGCTATATGCAAGTTTAATTAATAGTAAATTAAAAATAATAATATCTAGAAATTTAAATGCGTGTAAATCGTTTACTAACAGATTTAGGAACATATAAGTTTTGTAAATTTCTTTTCGCGGGTATGATTATCAAGTTGTTTGTGTGAAACTTTTTTACCTTGCAATTGTATCCATCTTCTTGACACAAAACTGTTTGTGTCAAGAAACACGATAGTATGATGTCTCCAAAAACTTACTCTGTCGAAAAAAAGCTAAAAACAGGTGCCAACTACACGTATTACTCACATTTTTATATAAGAAAAATTAATCTTTTACACAAAGCTAATTTCTTATTTTTCTCTACAGAATATATTTCATATAGAACTCTTGAAATTTATATATTACAGTACTATATTACAGTACTGGACAAAATAAATCAGACACTTTCCAACAAATTGAATTTGTTAGTGTAACTATTTTTTTTTATTAAGCAAATAGAATATTAGATACAGAAAAATCAAAGCATTTCAAAATATTTGAATAAAAAACATAAAATAATAAAAATTTTACTCAATTTGTTTAAAAACAATATACAAAACTCTACAATATAAAACTCTTTCTCTATGTAAATATATCTATTCTACAAAAGACCTAATATCAAACAGTGACTCCAAATAAAATCGTAGATGTTGTTACATTGCTGTAAAATATAAAAATAAAATACAAATTAATATGTGTGTGTGTTCACAGTATATTATAAACACACATATTTTCTATCTAAAATCTAAAATATGTTTTGTATGAAATTATCTTATATTATCACATCTGATTACATTCATTACATTATTGAAAACTTGACGCATTAGACACTAAATAACAAATAGCGCGAAAGAAAAAGTTTATTTAAAATAAAAAACTTTTCATATAAAATCTTAATCTTGGCGCTGTTCAGTCATTTACTGAAGAACTCGGATTATTTATTTAGAAATTCCATCAAGTCATATTTTAAATTTTATATGTTTAGATTTATAAAATATTTTTATAATGTACTGTGTAAGTACATGTTATGTACACATACACAATATTTATAATAAATTTTTATAATTAAATTTAAAGCTAAAATTACTAATTATATTAAAGATAAAAAACTTTGACGCTTATATCCACTGGTGAGCGTGAAAAATTTCGTAGGTGAAAATTAAGTGATCAGTTATTTATGGGATGTTTTGGTTGTTTATTTTTCAATTATTTTTAGTTAATACAGTGGTAAATTCTGTCTAAACAAATAGAAAAATAAAGAGTGACAAAGAATATTTGTCACTCTTTTGTATGAAACTAACTATGTAGGACTATTCTTTAAAAAATGTTTATATAAGGCAATAATAACAATTTGAAAAAACGCACCTCAGTTCATACAAAACGAATGTTATAGTCTGTGGCTATGTGTCAACTGTCGGAAAGAGTCAAAAAATCGCAATTAACGAGTCAGTAAGACTTTGAGAATTCTAAACGTGGAAAATATAAAGTCAGAATTTACCACTGTACTGGCTAAAGATGGTTGAAAAATAAACAATCAAAACGTTCTATAAATAACTGATCACTTAATGTTCACTTACGAAATTTCTCACGTTCATCAATGGACATAAGCGTCAAAGGTTTTATCTTTAATCTATAAACCGCCGGCAATTTTTCATTGAGATAGTGTTTTTTTTTCTTAAAAATTCATGTATATTAATAACATACACGTTGCGCGAAATCTCGAGGTTTGTATGAAGAGAGTTTGTATGAAGAAAGGGGCTTTTGTGGCGGCCTAAAGGTTACTAAATTTGTAGTTTTATATTTTACATCAATGTATAAGATTTCACTACTTTGCGCTACTTTTTTACATTTTTCTTTAGAATCATTTGATAGAATCATTTGATGAAAAAAGAGTTTTATATAGTGTAAAAATATAATATTCCTACGGTTTTATATAAAATATATTTTGTTAGAAGCAAGATTTATGAGCATGCCCGCGCGCGAATGCCGAAGAGCATGCACCGGCGCATTTTCGCGTTCGCGTACATAAACGAAACTATAAAGGCGGTTTGTATAACTCGTCATCGTTGTGACATATATGTATTCCGACCACGTTAATCTATCTGGCCATAAGTTTGCCTGCTTGGAAATTAAGACCTCATCTTTTCCAAGGTACCAATTTTCTGATACTTTCTTCGTTTACTTTAATCTTGCGCGAGGAAAGCAAAGAGAGGGAAAAAAATTAAAGAACACAAAAAATTAAATTCCACTCTATTGTTCTTCTCTTTTTACGTAGCACGATAACTGTTCCATTATATATTGCAAGCGCTTAATCGACTTGTCTCGAGGTGACTAAAAATCTGCATAGTAATAGCCAGATACAAAACAAATTTTATGTCTAGCTCTCTGATGCGAAAAATGCATAGTTTGATCAAACAATGATATTACTAAAATAAAATATGGCTAATAATCTAACCTAATGAAGGTTACAAAAAGTGATGGATCATCACCGATTAGTGTGATTATCATTACAGCTTTATCTAAACTCATCTTGATATTATTTATTGACAGATTCTTTGATTTGTATTTGAAACCGTTTTTCCACAAAACAGTATACAACATATGTATTTTATATTTTTGTATAAATTTCATTAACGCAATTAACAAATTCCGCTAATAGTAAATAGATTCGTAGGTAAAATGTGACGCGATGATATGTCGTAGTTACAGTTTGGTAAAAAGTTTTAAAGTAGATTTACGCTTGTAGAATGCTGGAGGATGAAATTCTACATAATTCCATTTCCTCGAGGGATGTCAAGTTCCATTTGTCACAATTCGCGCACTTTTTTCTAGGGAGAAAATTCGTTTTGCGAAAGTTTTTGGCGAGGAATATGGTCATCGTGGAATTCTCAATTACGCGCCAAACGGTAAAATCGCAATTGTCAGATACGATTTACTGAATAGACTGAATATTTGTGCGGGCGGAATCTACCTCAACGGGTTTTTATTGTTTTACGATATTCTTTTGTATATCTGCCGTCGTGTCGATTTTATAGTCATTTCTGATGTAAGTAGCTTTTTTGTTCTAT
>QVOA01022308.1:0-22699 GCA_014825685.1 Pseudomyrmex cubaensis
TGATACTAATAGAGTTGTTTTGCAATTTGATCTGGAATATCTCTGAAGCCATTCTCTTAAAAAAAGAAATTCTCCGTGTATAAAATTGTGGACATTTTCGGCATATAAATTTGCATATTTATGTTAATTTGTGTATAAGTATATATAATTATATATAAAAAATTTTTTACCGGGATGCTCTGTAGTCAATCTTGAAATGATTATTTAAGATCACGATCTTAAATGTAGTTTAAGATCGTGATCGGGGATTGAGACTGACCGTAGAGAAACATTTATATTTAACCCCCTAACTGTGCAGAACTTGTTTAAATCATTACTCACTTTCGAGAAAATTGAGCAGAAAAAAAAACAACAAAGCAAAGTTCTCTATGTTTATAGAGTTTGAAAAATGCGATTTCGATGCATCTAAACGAATCGCAATATTATTGCAATATCGAAATAAATGTCAACGATAGAATTTAAAGACACCAAAGATATTTCATTCTTCTGTCCTCGCTCTCTTCCGAAGAAAGCGCCTTTGAATTTGCACGATTTTCTCATAATGGGATACGCGTATCATAATACCGAACGCGATGCATCATACGAAGGAGCGGTCTCGCGTCTATTCGACGCTCAATATCGCGTCTCAGGAACTCGGCGCCGTAATTTGTCAGCCATTCAGTTTGATAACAATATGGATCCGATACCTATCCTAGTAGTAGTAGGTGCGGAGACCCGTGAGACTCGAAACTTCGTGGCGTTGGCCGGCCCGAGACATGGCTTAGAGGGGAATTGTGACCTAGTTTACTTCATTCGTTCACTCGTTCTCGTTCGGAGCCGATTCCGTATTCTTCCTCCGCATCGCGAAGGAGGAGGAGGAGGAGGACGGACGGGAGAAAGTTGGCCGGAAGCGTTTCTCGGCTACGGTTTCTCGGTGACAAATTGAAATTAGAAGTAATCGCGTTAGCGAGTTGTTAACGAAACTCTCTCGCGAGGTTGATCGAATACCATCCGACTGTTCTTCTCCATCGGTCGACCGAAGGTCTATCGAAGGAGACGTCCGTTCCCCTCTTACATGCGGAGAAATTCAGCTGGTGCAAGCGCGATCGCGAGAGAACGGCCAAGATTTATTAGACATTCGAATTAGTTCACACGCTATTAATCCCGGATTGCACGACGACGACGACGACGGCCTCGTTCATCCCTCTGAACTCGGTCTGGTCGTCATCGGGACCTAACCATTGACCGCGCGCCACGCCCTTGCCGTTTACGGTTCGTCCGGGGGCTATTAAGTGTGTCGATTCGGATTACAGCGGATTACAACGTGGATCAGATCCTCATCAATGTGTTGAAACGATTATTCCGGATCTTCCGCGAATACATATTCGAATCCGTGACACTGTTTAGGAACTAATTTGAATTTCTGTAAAATTGATTGAAGAGATACGCACAAGAATTTTACGCTAGTATTTTTGCATAAAACATAAAATATATACCGAGACAGTTGTTGTATTCTTCAGTTAAAAAATCAATTAATGAATAAAACGTTATCCTAAAAACGCGTTTACACGTTTAAAATTTTCGTTGATTGTTTTGTTGATCAAGAAATTGACGTACGAACGCGAGTTTAACGCACGCGCAAAACCCACGTCTTGCAAATTTACATCATACGCAAATTTCGGCGTGTTCGCAGCTCGGCAAGCTTATCCATTTGACCACCACGAGACGACGGACGTATGGATGGCCGACACACGTGTTATTAAACGGTATGACGAGAAATTATGGTCGTTATGGCGTCGCATGCGACAGAAATGACCCCGTGGTGCGCGCACCACGTCGTCGGGCCAACGTCGCGGTCGAAAATCCTTTCGCGATTACGACAAAATTACTCAATCCGATGGTAATCTCGTGAATTACACGTCGAAGTAACGGTCCGCTAAAGGAGGTTTTATATGCGGGGGAGGTGCTTGACGGCTCTCGGAGTCGCGGGAGGCCTTTAAGAAGAACGAGGTATGCTTTGCGCTCACGCTATGGCGGGCACATAAATATCCCCCTTCGGGCGAGCCACACATCCGCGAGACATCCGCGCGGCGCACGAGACGCACAAGGGGTTGCCCACATATAGACGCGCTCGCTCGCTCGCGTTATGTATGCCGCCGTACACGGCGGACTATGCTGTATTATCATTTCTTACGGTCTCCAGACACGCCAAGCCAAAGCCAGGCTCGATTTTCACCCGCGCGCATTTCCTAATGTCGGAATTTCGTATAAAGGGGTAGCCGCGCGCGCGCGCGCGGAGAAGAAGGAGGACTGGCAAGGGGAGGGATGCATGCGCGTTATTATTCGTACTCGAGCGCGAGTAACGTGCATGCACCATGCACTCTCCTAATGCGCGTTTCTCGTCGCACCTGGCGCGTGACGCCGCGGGGATTTCTTCTGTTCTTGTTTATCGTCGGAATCTCTCTCGAGAGTGTCGCTTTTGAAAAAAACAAAAAAAACTTGTAGCTGTAGAAAGTTTTCAAGTTGATTCTCTATCGCGAGTCTGAGCACAAGTGGTTATTTCATTGGTTTCGCAATTGCCGTCTCGACCGAATCTAACTTTTTCATTTTTACTTTTGTTTACAATCATGAAATCTTAGCCTCGATTGTTTACGCGATTATATCGCTCCGAACGAACTTGCGGTAGCAACAACTGCTCCCAACGGAGGCTTTTTTCTCGCGTAATCCGCTTGTCGATATTTTATAATCGATTTACCGGTGCGCGAAACTAATTTTATACTTCCGTTATTTGTTGATTATTTATCGGTATCTCATCTGGCCTTTACGCGATTATTGCTCCGAACTTATCCGCGGACAAATTTCGGATCAATCTCTTTGTCGAAATTAAATAATGGTATTTGACAAAGTTTGCTCGAGGAGAAATCAATTATACTGATTGAGGAAGAGAAATCAAATTTAGTCCTTCGTCGGAAAAAAATATCTGATAACATATCGATATTGGAATAGTCTACTTAGTTTCTTCTGTATTTCATACAAGAAAGAAAGAGAGAGAGACAGCACAATTTCTTATAAATATATTTTATTAATAAAGCATCCTCTCGAGCAAAGTGATCGGCCATGTCGATAAATTGAAGAAAATTGGACGCGCCACGGGTCTTTTAGAGATGGACGCACGTGAATATAGATTTTCCTCTTCCTATATAAGCCGAGAAAAGAAATTGATATTCAAGACGGAAGGATGCACTCGCATCTCTCTTCGCGGAAGGAGCCGGGTATATACGCGCGCATCGCGTATATGTTGGGAATATTCTAATTTAATATCGAGCCCGTCCGCTTTCGAAGCTTCAAGTGCCAATCGAGATTTCCTTACGACTCGCGAACGTTTCATATTCTATTAACTTTCCGACTCATCCATTTCTTTATACGTTCGTATGTTTCTTTCTCTTTTTTCCCTCTTTCTCTGTCGTAATAGATGCTCTTTTGTTTTTTTTTTTATTAATATTTTTTTTAACAGATCGACAACAGGGCAGTTTAAATACTTTTTCTTTTTAGCGCCGTTTTGTTCATCGATGATGTCCGTCGTAAGGCTTGCGTAACACGAACATGATTTTGTCATTAAGCGAGACACACGAAACGGGAGTGAAAGAGGGAGGGAGTCATTCTCAAATTCCCATTCACGGTATAATATGCGATAAATAATTTAATTTACACCAGATGAATGCGTCCGACAGTCCCAAAGCTGATATATTAATCGGATTAGAGCAAATTGACGAAGCAGCGCGCGGACAGATTGATTTCTACCGCTAATTGCTTTCACATCCCCCATGTAATTGAGATATAAGTTCGCAATTCGATGAGAACAAAACGCATACACGCGCTGCTGAATCGATGAATTCTTCAATAATTTTTACACCACATAGTTTACATCGCGAATTAAAACAGCGTGACGCGCAATTTTTTTTTTTTTTGTCCCAGAATATTGTTTAATATAAACCTTTGTATTGTTTAACCGACGATACGCAAAATTTGTATTTGCGATTCTTCGTTAACCATCGTTAATATTGATCATTAATATTGATCAGGTTGTGCGGTGCGCGCGTATAATATTATTTTTAAATATTAACGAATATTTATATTATCAGAGAGGAGAGATATATGCGCGCTCGTTTTATTGCCATTTGAGGTTTGTTGTACAACAATTTCCTGTTTTGCCGGGGATATATCTGCAATTCGCGTAGCTGGATTTATAAAATCGCGCGGAGATACACGGGGGTTTCTCTCTTTTTCTCTCTCTCTCTAGTGTTGATTTGATATTTCAGTTTAATATCTGAATACGCGCGCGCGCGCGCACGTTGGTTATGCCAGATCGGCGAGGGGATATCACAAGTGGACCGGAATATCAACAATCGTTTTCATCGGCGAATAGAAATATCTGCCGTATCCACATGCAACGGTATGGATTTATTCAATAGACAAGGGATATTTAATAGAACGATCAAAGCCATTCCGCTGCAAAGCTGACCGTGCTCTTTGATTGTTGCTCCAAAACGCATCGCTACACAGAGATTTCATCACGCGAAATAGAAAAATCGAACGATCCTCCCTCCCCCCCTTCCCTCGACCATCATCCCCGGGTTGACTATTACTCTTACGTTACTCCACGTCGATGAAGTTGCGCGCGTGCTGTTTTTCCAAAGTAATTTGTAACCGCGCGTTACATCGAACTACGAGAAAACGGGAGCTCGCGGAATTGCTAAACATGAAAATAAATTCCAACTTATATATATAAAACGGGAATATCGCAGCGAGTTCGACGCATAAGTAATGTCCGATAAATCCGAGACAAAAATATCGAAATACATACGATCGATGTTTTATTTTTCTTTTTACCTGCTGATTTTACGATTTATTTTTTATTTTATTCATGTTTTTATTATTAACGACGAGAAGACAAATCGATGTGTTAACCTTAAGAATAGTAAAAGAACCTGTTCTCTGAAGGATTCTATTACGTGCAGGAGAAAATGCGCCGTTGTTACACACAGATAACGAATTTCGCTTGTCACGCTTGTCACGGCGCCGGGCTACTTACTCGACTTGTATAATTATTCGATACCGTCGTTGTCGACGACGAGAACTTAGCAATTCCAGAGGGAGCGCGCGTGTTGCAATGCCCGGGGTAAAATTTCTTGACGGTTCGAAGAGACGAGGGACGCTACTGAATATCAATGTGGAGGAGAGCTTGTCTCGCGGTCCGGGAGACCGGACCAATCGATTTTCCCGAGCAGGTTTCGGGGACAACGTACAGTTTTCTCTTACATTAAAATGATGAGATTCCGTGCCGTTTCATCCTCCGTGTCGGATTTGTTCATTCCTCTCGAATTCTCGAAATATAACGTCAATTTTGGTAGATACGTTTACACGTCAGAACGTCATAAAACATGAAAAACAATCGATATCATATTTCCCAGGTTGATCCAGTTTCCGGTAAAAGTGTATAAAAGTTTCACAACTTTTATAAACGATTTTTACAAATAACATCATATCTGTGTACGTTACACATATGTGTGAAACAAACTTAAAATGTGTGTGTATGTATGATAACACATAAAGTGAATAAAATGCTAATTAAAAAATAAACATTGATAAAAATACTCGATTTACAAATTGCAATACATCCGACAAAAATACATCGTAAATAAGTAGAATGCGTGTAAAAAAAGGAGAAAACTAACAAACACAGTAAAAACAAATACTCGGATATGCGCGTGTGTCGCACTGTTGTTGATAAATTCTACTTGAGAGAAGATCTAGGACTAATTAAATCGAGATATACGTGAAATTAATTAACAATCGATAATCGCGTCATAATCGCTCCGGATATAGCAGACGAACGACAGCTTAAACCGGCGCGGCGTCTGTACGCACTTGTGCGCGATTCCGGACCACATTTCGTGGCTGTTTAAATCACATCGGAATTTCTCCGCGTTATTCGACGAAGAAGAGCGGAAGCATCGTCGACGGGAGCGCGGTTAACGCGCTCGTGCAAATAGCGCGCGCGAGCATCAATTTCATCGCAGCTTCGCGCGAAAATATTTGCTCCAGCAACAGCGCGAGACTGTTAAAAACAGGAGCCGGCCCATGCAAACAATGGTGTAGCGCGATATTACGCCGATGTTTTTTCTTCATCGCAGCCGCGCGCGAAAACGTTGAATCAGTGCGAGCGGAACATTTGCTTAATGTAGAGCCGCTTGCCGCAGAGAGTAATCGCCGCCGGCCGATGTTAACGGCCGTCTGTGTGTGTGTGTATGTGTGTGTGTGTGTGTGTTTGTGTGTGTATGTGTGTTGCGATAAAACTACGAATGGAATCACAATTCTCATGTTTCTCATCGCTCTCGGCTTCTTTCAGATTTTTCAACGTTTGAAAATGTCCGTGCATTTCCTGTTTGCGCGATGTATCTGGATGTAACCATTCTCTAGTTTGTATTATTGATAAGAGAGATAAGACTCAAAGTGGAAGAAGAGCAATGATAGGTACACATGAAAGAAAGATGTGTACTGATGTTGAATTAGAAATTAATGTTTGATTAAAATTTAATACCACACGCACATTGATGGATATATTTCTTGAAGCATCAATGTCCCAATGACATAAAGCAACGCCATGATAAACGTCACCTCGGATCTATGTACATCGATACATCAATATGTGTATTGTTCATTTTTTTATAATCTACTAGAAAAATTTTACAGATGTTTTTTAAATTGTGTGTCGTAAAACGTAACAAAACAAAATAAATAAATAAATAAATAATAGTTCGTTGTTTGAGTCATTTTATAGAGTTTGTATCGATTTCCCGATATATGTGTTATTCATACGTACGCAACTTTGTTTTCTCATTTTAACTTCGTTCAAAAACTATGAATATTAATTTCGTATGATAGTTAACAATAATAATGTTGACCAGAACAACGGCTAATGTATACATACACATATTAGTTACTTAAAAACTTCTTCAATTCTTAAGAACGTCGTCTAAATTTCTTAGAAACAAATTGTTGCAGAATTTTGTGAACACACATGACTGCTCAATACGTCATAAAATGCAAATGTTGATTTTGCATTATCTACCTCCGATAACTCCGATAACTCCGTCACTTACGTTCTGTTAAAACGTCTAAAATTCGGAGCCGTTTGTTTCGTTAATTTGCTTAGTAGTAACACGTTCGTTCATATAGTCAAGACCTATAGAAGTATTATATATAGCGTATATGAAGTATACAAAAGTGTATAAAACTATTATAGTGTGTGTGTGTGTGTGAAAGTAACGGAACGTCTTTTTATTTATCTGCTAATAAATTTTAACCGTCTTTTGCTCAATAAAATACGCGGATGATGAAATTTTTGTCAGTGCGAAACGAATCTGAAACGAAGAACAATTTTGTGCGAGTCAAGGCCGTTGTACACGTGACGATGACATCTTTCGTTTTTGCGATACTCATCGTCATAAATTTCGTAGTATGATCCGTATTTGATTTAGACTATTACACGTGTCTTCATGTCTTCATGTTACACAAGAATGACGGGTTTGCGCGCAAATATAGGACGCAGAGCGTTTTCGTGACGCCTTAGTTCGGCAAGATCGCGGGATCGTTCCTGATTAGAGCTCCGAGTAAGAAAAAACTTCACCAAGATGAGAAAACACAACGAAGCCGAGAAAGGAAAATACACAACGCCGGAGGGCTCGAAGACCTGGGAGTACCTGGCCGCCTTCACTTGTAAGAGCAATCTCGCAAGAAACAAAAAAGAAAAAAAAATCAACGCGATAGTTTTGTTGCGATGTTTCGATTATTGCCTTTCCGCGAGTTGTCGCGCGATCAATCGAACGTCACGATTACGTGATGCAATTTTCTTTGAAATCTATCTAGGTTCGATCATGGCAATGTGCATCGGCGCGGTGGTAGGCTGGAGCTCGCCGAGTCTCGTGAAGCTGATGGAGCCGGACTCGCCGATCCAGGTCACCACCTCCGACCTTTCCACGTTGGTAGCCCTGGTCCCACTCGGTAAAATTTGCGGACCGCTCATCAACCGGTTCATTGTCGACAGAGCTGGCCGGAAAAACGCCGTACTACTCGGTGGCGCGTCGTCGATTATCTGCTGGGGTCTGATCTCGATCGCGACCAACATTTGGGTACGACGAAGATTTTCAAATCGTTTTGTAGAAATCATTGAATTCTTCATGTTAAATATTTAATAACGGATAAAATAACCGCGCGTGACTTTGTTTCCGAAGGTTCTTTTTGTGGCGAGAGTCATGGGCGGTCTGTGCCTTGGTATGCATCTGAGCGTATCGACGATTTACATCGGCGAAATCGCGTCGCCAAGCACGCGAGGCGCCGCAGGATCGTCGTTCCCGATTATGCTGAACGTCGGGCTTCTTCTAATATACATCATCGCGCCTCTCCTCTCGATATCGATGAACGCGGTCGTCTGGCTGACCATTTCCGTCGGTTTCGTGGTGATTTTCTGGTTCATGCCAGAATCGCCATACTTCCTGGTCATGAAGGGCAGACTGGACGAGGCGGAGGCGGCGTTGGAGAAGCTGCGCAGCAAGACGGACGTTTCGGAGGAACTGCAAGTGATCGTCGAGGCGGTGTCCAATAACGAGAAGGAGCAGAAGAGAGGTGGCGTCAAAGAGCTGTTGACCGTGCGCGCCAACCGTCGGGCCTTTATCATTCTCAACCTCATGTCGCTCACCAAGTTCATCGGCGGCCTCTTCTTGACCCTCACGTACGGCCAGCTCGCGTTCAAGTCGGCGCAGCTGAAAACGGTGTCCGAGCACACGGCCAACATCGCGATCGGCGCGGTGTCCCTGATCAGCTCGATAATCATCTCCTTCTTGGTCGACAGGCTGGGTCGCAGGCCGCTGATACTCTTCTCCGGCATCGCCGCCGCGATGTCGAACCTCGCGATCGCCCTTTTCTTCTACGCGAAGGATTATATGAAGGTGGACGTGTCCGCGTACTCGATCGTGCCGGTTATAGCGGCGGTGATGCTGGTATTTTCCTTCAACTGCGGCCTGCTGCCTATGCAACTGGTCCTGTCGTCCGAGATCTTCGCCACCGAGGTCAAGGCGTTGGCAAACTGTCTCGTGACCGTCATCAACGGTGTCTTCACCATGATAGTGGCCAAGGTTTATATCCTGGTGGTCGTCACTTGGGGCTACGGTTTCTCGATACCTTATTTCGGGTTCTTCGTGGTCGTGACGACATGCACGATCGGGGTCCTCCGTCTCCTGCCGGAGACGAAAGGCAAGACCTTTGTGCAGATACAAAAGAAGCTGAACGATTGAAACGGCCCGAAGAGGAGCGAAGAATCGACGCGTTTCCGGAGATCAGGAGACTACCTCTATTGGATTCCGCGGGCGAGCATATTGCCGCTCGTAAATTACGCGTCTTAAAGAAAGATAATTTGCGCGCGCTGAGAGATAAGAGATCGTCGAGAAAAATTTCGGCCGTCGAACACGCCCGATCGACGTAAGAAAAAAGAAAATTGAAGGTCGAAGAAGGTTGTTGTTCTTTAAGATGCGTGAGCGAATAAATTTTCGAGCAACAGTCGTCGATATTGCACGCGACGTTTGATGCACGTCGCGACGGGACACGTTTACGTTTTTACGCGTTTGCCGTGTCACGAGAGTTCGAAGAAAAGCAGACGTCATATCGATTCCTTCCTGGCTCGTCGACAGACTGCGAGTATCGTTCTCTCTCGAGCCGTGAAATAATATAAACCTCGTTGCAATGCAACGACGTCGAGTAACAGCGAAAGTAGAACGACGGCGATCAAGATGCGACTACCGATGTTGCTCTAAACCGCGGTCTCATAAAATTCGTACCTCGACAAGTGGTACGCTCTCGCGATAGCGAAAATCTCTCTCTGTACCTCGCGACAGTTTTGATGAATCGTCCGATTAACTCCGCACGCGTATCGCGTGTGCCGGAGATCGATTCGCGGGGAAAAAAAAATACGTTCAAACGTCACGTTTAACGAGTGCGCTTAGAACTTAAAAACGCGAAATGAAAACGCGAAATGATTGGTAAGGGGGGGAGGGATCAGCGATAAGATCGAACAATCGCGAGTTTATCGGCGTTCGCGTGATTAACTGCGTGAATGGCGATTAAATTATTCAATGTGCGAATGATACAAGCAGAAGAATGACTGATGCGAGTGTGTTCACAAATGTATATTTATATTTTACGTACGTGTTATCGGTCTGATCGGAGATGCAATAAATCAAGTAATTTTGTGAAACACTCTGTGATTCACAATTAGCGAATGATATTTATCCAATTTCTAGTAATTCTTTTTTTACCAATCAATGAATCGAGATTTATGAAAATTGATAAAGACTTTTATAAACGGACTTTTATAAACGAGGCGAGGCGGATTTCGCTCGGTTTAGATTGAATTGTTCTTCGAGAAACGAGATAAAAAGAGTTTCGCCGTTAGTTAGACGAAAATCAATCATTGCGGTTCTTTCCGCTATCGACGTATCGAAAAAAAGCCCATTAGGTGTTTAATGCCTCTACCTACGCGGGAGAAGGGGTTGTTAGAAGAGGATAAGTAGAAGAAGGAAACCGAAGGAAAAGAAAGAGAGAGACAGGGAAAGGAAGCGCGAGCGGAAAATTGCACGGGCAGAGCTGAACCCTTGCGGAACGCCGGGAGAGGAAAGTTTCTCGCTCTCTTAATATCTGAGAATCACTATTCAGTCTTACAGAAATTGCTATTGGCAGAACCATTAGAGGCCGGAATTAGTTTCGCGTTTCCCGGATATCTGGCGGCCGCGTGGGAACGCGCCGCGTAACGGCCGCCGCCGCCACGGCTCACTTATCTTACTTCCATACCTCGCATTAATACTTTCCGCCAACTCCATTTGCCCGTATTTCGGAGAGAGTCCGTTTTCAAAAACCTGGATTTCCGATGCGCATTCGGCGCGCCGTGATCGATCTCTCGCTGCGCTGCGTTCTGTTCGAAACTCGCGGCGAAAAGCGCCAAGATAACGCGCATAGAAAATATTTGAAAAAAAATGCTATTGCACGCAGTTTGTAATTCACGCGGCGTGTATAAAATAAACATTTAATTGAAATACTTGGATTATTTCTCAGAAAATAAATGTGTGCGAAATTACGAGTGTTAATGTGTGCGAAGTTAAATACGAACTTGACAATCGCGGTTTCTCCGATTGTCTCCGAAATAAAAAAAAATCATTACGTAAAGTTGACACTTCATCTTCAGGATATATTTTCACTTTCTCTCCAAACTGTTTTCCACAGAACGCATCCCGGAATTGGGAAACAAATTGCGGAGAAAATGAGGTTTACGTTCAGATCGCGCGAGCGAACGCTATATTCCGTCTATTATCCTTGCTCAAGTCCCGGTCATCAGAGACTCCTTGGTAATTCTAGCGCAAATCGGTGGCGCGACAAGCAGCCATCGTGAACGCGCATCCTGGTTGGACAAACACAGATATCCAGCGTACGCGCAGCCTATGCACGTCACCAAACCAGCTCCCCCAACCAACACACGAGTGCCGTGTCTGCATTCGGGAAACGACAGAGCCCCCGATACGCTGTACATACAATTGTATCATCAAGGTAAACACACGGACGATAGCCGTCGCCACGCATACACCCGCGCGCAAACACCGTTCCGCAAACAGCCTCGTGGCGTCATGAAAGCGTCGATACTCCGCATAATACGGTGCATCCCTTCGCTTTAGCGACGCGCTTCCTCAGGGAACAACCTTTTTACCCTCCCGTCTCCGGATTCCGCAGCCCGATTGCGACCGAGTTTTACGTTGTAAGATTGTTAAGGGGATAAGAGTCGTTCGTTTGCGGATCGAAAAGGGCGGTGACGACGACGACGACGACGACGACGGAGGGACAACATCCTACTGAGTGTCGGAGAATTTCACCGTCTCGCGATGAAAGTCATCTCCGGAGATAGATCGAAGGACCTTGTTAGCCACATCGTCCGCTCCGGGCGTTCGTTCTTGCGCTCCCGCCGCCCGTTTACGTCCGATATAAAAATAAGGAACATTAAATACTTCATTCGGCGGCGGAAGATCATTCCCGAAGTGATTGCACTCCGCCGACATTTACGACGAGTCTAAAATAAGAACGAGCAAAAATCGATTACGCTTCCTCGCGTGTGGGAGGCGGGAAGAAAATATAATTTTATAAAAAGAGAAAAGAGAGAGAGAGAGAGAGAGAGAGAGAGAGAGAGAGAGAGAGAGAGAGAGGAGTCGCGACGCGCGCAACACAGCTTCCGTCGTCACCGTCGCTACAACTTTTTTCATCTGTTTTCACAAAGCCTCTCGGCAGACTTTTCTGTAAAAGATTTCTTCTCGCACCGAGCAAAATAATAATAATAATATACACCGTATATTTATTTAATTAATACGCGATAGTCACGTAAAATCCCTACAACATTAAGAAACTGCCGCGGTGTGTATAAAAACATAATTAAATCAAATGTGTATAAGAACATAATTAATTTAAAATGAATTGTACTCGCGACTTCTGCGCGCGACAATCGTAAAAAAGAGCGGGCGAGATTAAAACGGTTATCGTGCGTTACAGCGGAAATCTTGCGCGAGGCATTTTTAATCGTGTGTGCAATGTGTACGATTAAAAATAACACAGTTATTCAAAACGTGCTTTGCGTGTTTTCGGGGTCTGGCGCAAATTATGCGCATTAAAATAATTATGTAACACTGTGGGCAACGGGAAATGTCGGGGGCGCGCGCGCGCAATTCACTTGCAATCTAATTACCGATTGTATTACTTGTTATTATGCAATTGACGGGGACGAGGGCGCACGAGCGCGCGCGCATCATCGAGTTTCACTTTTGTCAGCGATACTAATTGGAAATTCTCTCTATGCGTTTCCTCTCTCCCGCAATCTCGCGTCCTTTATGCGCATTAAATTTCCCGGTTACGAGCCTCTCGATGCGCGCTGCCTGGCGTCGAGCGGCCTCTGCGCTTGTTAAAACGCTACTGCGGTTGTAAGTAAAGCGCGAAAGCAATTAGTTCCCATTTGCAATTTGCAGCGTTGTTTGATTTAGCTCGCAGCGCTGCCGCGCGCGCGGCGCGATGATGGTGTGCGAGCCTTAAGCGCGCGTGCTTAAGCACACAGGTGACACCTGAATTAAATACTCTGGATCGGAGCGCACACGCGTGTGTATGCCGAGCGCCCGCCGCCGCCGCCGCTATTCGAGCACGTTCGGTGAATTAAGAACCACCAGCAAATGAAACAATTAGAAGACGCTGACACAAGTGCGCAGCGGAGCGCTTTATTCGATCGAATATGAAATCACGCATAAATCACGTCTCTCCTTTCACTTTTGTCTTCATTTATTCAGTGCGTTTAAAAGACGTGATTACATCGAAATGAAGATATTCACGTGTTGAAGAAGCACGTTCGCTCATTTGCTTGAACTTAACCAAACGGAAAATACGTATAATTGCGAAAATAAAAAGTATATTTTATTATATTTCTTAAATTCCAAATTTGTAATAAATTGTATTTAAAAACTGTTGTAGAACAGTTACATCAATACAATCGCGCCAAGTGAAATCAATATTTCGATTTGCCTTTGTGCGACCGGTATCATAGCCGAATGATCGCGGTTATTAGCGATAACGTCGAAAGCGATCACACTGATACAATGCGGCCATTTCGCCGTCGTCTTAGGCCGATCATTTTTCATTATCCCACGTCTATTAATCACGGCCCGTTGATTGATTATGAGGCAACGGGACAGTTTGGCACGGACCGCTCTCATAAGTCGGTGATCAAACGCCAATTACGAGGCTTAGATCTTTGTTCCCTTCCTCCTCCTTTCCGCCCTCCTCGTGCCATTAAACGTGATTAGGAACTTCATCTCAAGCGGGTTCAAAAAAAAAAAAAAAAAAAAAAAATACCGTGATTAAAGGGTCAGCGGGGGATAAATTATCTCGCGATTCGCAGTAAATACGAATTTGCGTGGCGATCTCGACGTGAGAGAGAGAGAGAGAGAAAGAGAAAACAACCGAGCGAGCGGGAGCGGAAGAGATATATATTATTTGAATACCGACGACGCGCACGTCGTGATATCCCTCTGATTAAAACGTAACGTATAATTTAATGGACCAATTAGTTAAGTGCAATCGCGAGAGTAATTCGCACCTGAATAATCTAAGTGATAAACTCGGCGCGCGATTGACGGCGCGCGCCCGACGTCGGGCGCTTTTTTTTTTTTTTTTTTTTTTTTTTTTTTTTTTTTGAGCGAGCCGCGAAAAATAAATGGATTAATTCGCGCTTCCGGGATGTTGCACAACAGCGCGACTCTATAGTCAATCTCTTTCAGTCGATAGCGAAATGTTAAAAACACTCTCTCGCAATGTGATCGCAAGCGTCGCGACGCGGCGAGATGTAAACAATATAAAGATGTCAAATTTGAAGAGAGAAGAGATCATGCGAGTAGTATACGCGCGGATCTTGCGTGACTCGGCGGCAGTGCGGACTAAGAAATAAAGTTGTCTTAATCCGGATTAAACCTCCGAGTTTTGCGTCGTGATCGACCCACCCATCGGGCGGGTCTTTCTTCGAACTCTTTTTACAACACGCGCCACTTCGTTCCCGCGAGTCCAAAGTCGATTTATCTCCTAAGTCAGAGGCGTTCTCCTTACGAAGAGGCTTCCGTGTCTCGCAAAATCCCCCGAAATAGCTCCCGAAATAAAAACACATCGTTGCGACTATCCTCGTCGCATAATGGCAGAGATAGGCGGTGTATTACTTAAAAAAAAAAAAAAAAAGATAAAAGCGAGAGAGATCAAGGGAGAGAAAAGAGAGAGAGAGAGAAAGAGAATGGCGTGGCAGGTGTGTGTATTTTACCCGTTACATTCGCGATAATGATGAGTTTGCTGAACGAGGGGCACTAATGGAACGTCGCTCGCGCGGAATCTCTCTCTCTCTCTCTCTCTTTTGCGCGAAATGAAATATTTCACGTTCTCGTTCTTTTTTACAAGCCACTCGCGCCGCGCTGCATAGCCGACGATAAAGATATACACGGACATTTACGGAACGAGGGCATAAAAGGTAGGGTTTAGCGTGGTGGATTTAATATACCCCCCTCTTTCGCGTAGGTACAACGCGCGCGACGGTAGTAGCGTGCACGCAGCGCGCTCCGTGTTGTTGTTGTCTCGAATCTAATCGGTCGGGCAATATCAATGATTTTTTTTTCCCGACAACGTGTGTGTCTCGTACACACACCTCTCGCGCGCGCTCTGATTACTGTCGTATTAAAGCGGAAAATGACAGCTGACGAAATTAAATCGTCAGACTTCGATCAAGGTTTTTTTCCTCTTTCAATCCGCGCGACAAATAACATTTTCACCGTACCTCCGTAGAGAGAGAGATAATTTCTACGGATAATTCTTATAATACGTGATTTTTTAAATAATTTTTGCGGAATACGTATATTTTACATTTCTCGTCCCGAGTATTATTACGATATTATAGATATGAAATAACAATCTCTCTCGACAAGATTAATCATTTTAAAATTTCAATGAAAAGTTTTAATCTAAATCCGCGACAAGCCGAATTATCGTGTTACCGACATTTTTTAAAATAATAAGCGTGGTTTAATAAGTGAGTTCTTTTTTCAACATGTTCGTTCCGCGCGTGTTTGTTTTATGTCGATTATTTTATTAACGAATCGAAGTATAAAGTTTTATAACTTTTCATTTTGAACAATTACATTCACAGTCGCAAGTTTTATTTCGTACCCGCGCGATTGATCGTCGCGCTCGGCAAACTCGATCAATCGGTCAGCTGCTGTATAAAACTTAAAACTCACCTCGTTGCCGCGATATTTACGTATTATCATCGATCTCGCGTGCGTGAAACGATGTCTAATTGACGGACACGAAAGATCCTCGCGACAAGCGAGCGCGAATGTGTACGTTAAGCTCTGGTGAACGACCAAGCGCAAATCACGTTCTCTTCTGTGTCATAAAATTTAATAATGTCGATAGCGCGCGAAAATCATATTTTGCAATCGTAAAAAAGACCGTGGGAGTACAGTAGATGTCGTCTTTACGATTTAATACAGCGCTATCAATATTATAATAGTGTGTGTATTAATTTATATATTAATTTATTACTTTTTTATTGTGTATATTAAAGTAATTAATTATAATATTATTGTAACACCGTAAAAGTGCCTTCCGTGAGATATTTCCATGGAAATGACGAATATAAATTAAAACGCTCGGAAAGTTTGAGAAAGCAGACAACGAGCGAGAGATGCAACGTATCGAGCGTATGGCCGATACGCCGATGAAAGTTTCACGCGCGGATTACGGAAGCTTAATTACCTGTTAATTTTGCGCGCGCACAAGAGAGAGAGAGAGAGAGTTTCCGGAAGAGTAGACTGTCAAAAAGTTTCGATCATATTTCGAGGTCTTGCTTTTCCGCATTTTTCTTCCGCTCCGATGTGCGCGATTTATTTAATTCGAACTAACTCGCTTGCCCGGTCGAGACTTCGCGATCTATTCTCTGAAAAGATCGTGGCGAGAAAGAGAAAAATTTATCTCTTACTATATATATATATATATAGTATATATATCCGTGTGCGCGGGGACCTTCTCGTCACGTTGCAGACTCGTATATGGACTATCGCAGACGGCAAAAAGGAATTTTATTGGCAGGAGTCGCGGTATATTACGTTTCGAGGCAATTCGCGATTATTGGAACGTGTCTCATATAATGCGAAACGCGGAAGGTCCGTGATTTACGGTTTCTACCGATGGATTTTTAGATTAGCTGTTTGTGTGTGTGTGTGATGCCGGTGAGCATTTTCATGGCGCTATATCGACCGGAATATCGACCGCAACGTCAATATCGCAGAGACAATTAAAATTACTGTTCAATATCGCATCAGGTTGACACAAGGAGAAGAAGATCCGCAAATGTAACTTTTCGTGTTTCACAATTATTACACGTCAGATTGTCGACGTGTTTAAAAACCTCAAGAGCGACAGATCGCTTTTAATTAGACTAATTGCACTTGGCTGTTAAATAGTCCTGATGTCCCGTTAATCTTTGATTAACCTGTTTGACATAGCGAAGATGTGGCGCAACGCCGCTGTCAAGGAGGGAGGGAGCGACGGCTCTCTCGCTGATAACTGTCTAGATTGAATCTGTAATTTTACCCTCGGGCTGGCGCCGAATTTTGCAAGTTAGGTCGAGCGAGCTAACGTCAAAGAGATTAAATTACACGAGTGCGAGAGTTATGCGAGAAAGAGAGAAAGAGAGAGCAAGTTAAATTACGTTTAATCGAAAACTGATGATAAACTTTTTTGATTGCTTTCGCATCGATCGGGCGCGATGCGTGAAAACAAAATTGCATTTTAATTTCACGCAACTTAAATATTTTCTTAAATTCTCTCTCGTTTACATGAAGTTCCAGTTAGTATTTCAAACTTCGATTAAATGCAACGATTGTTGTAAAAAAAACCGTCTATCCTCGCACAGTTAATGGAGCTCCAATGTTTTTTCTTTCACAAAAATATAAACAATAAATTCTCTTACGTTACCTTCTTTTATACAAGCCGAAAAAGATATTTGAAATATTATCAACTATGTTGTTTTTTTTTTTTTTTATTAATATCATCAAGGTATATATTTGCGCATTTCCTATTTAGACGCAAGTTTAATGGACGGACGAGCTTTCAACCACATCGATAAACTCGGACATGACGGGGGGATGGAGGAGAAGAGGAGACATTCTACATGCAAACGTGCGCAAATTCTACTTATGTTGCGAGAAAGAGAGAGAGGATCATTGTTGTTATTAACATCCAACGTGGCATCTACATGTTGTTAAACGGATTCGCGTTCGCACATTTAATTCCAAGTTGCACAAAGCAAACGCGCGAACTGCGCGCTCGGTGAAAGTGGGTGAAGAGGAACAGGAGGGAGCGAGAAGCCACGGCGAACTTTGTGTTATCCAAAACGCCATTAGGTGCTTTACATCGGCGAGTACGCTTCCGGAGGACGGTCACGTATCGGCCAAGCATTTGAATACTCTCTCGATTACCAACATGTCGTTCGGAGCTCGGGCAACCGTGACATCCGCCATTTCCGGTCAATCCTCCCTCGCGCACACGGCGCGGCGCTTTTCCGCCACCCCCGCCGCGCGCGCTCTGTGTATGTGTGCGTGTGTGTGTCCGAACAAATTTTACGCTTGACAATTCTGCTCGTTTCGCGGGATTGTCATTCGCGAAATCCAGTCAGCAAAGTTTTTGAGGCTTTCCTATACTCGTCTGTCAGAAACAAATGGACTCGCGCGCGCGCTTCGCTGCTCATCTTGTGTCTGCGATACATTGGCCGCGCGCAAACGAACGAGACGTAATGTGTTATACCATTAGGATCTAAACGTGCGTCTTGGGAGATTGATAGAGTCGGTAATAAATAATCTCAATCGCGCGCATCAATTTTATCTAATAATTATCGTCAGCACAAGAAATTCGCAGTTCTGTAAGGGATTTAGTCGAGGATCGAGCAGAAGGCGAATAGAACTACACGACCGTGAAGTGATAGCACAATCAAAATCATATTTGTATAACTTGAACACTTTGCTGTACAATGTTATGCGGCTGTTCGCAAGCGATTGCCCGTGTTCGCTATTCGCCGGCGCAAGCAAAGTAACCGTCGGGCAATTTCGGCAACTCCGAAAGCTTGCGACCGGTGTTTATCCGCCGCTTGTCACGCTAAGAAAGCGTGTTTGCGCGCGTGTACAGCCGTTATTTCCTTAAGTTTCTAGAATATCCCTTACAGTTCCTTTCGCTTGTTTCAAATTATTTTCTATTTTTAATTTACATAATTTTGATACATTATATATATATTTATTTATTTATATTTACATTATACACATTAACTCTCTCACATTAACTCAAGAAAATCTCTCGGATCGAAGATGCAATTAATTCTGCTGCACTCAGCTTTGCAAGATGAGTTACATATACACTGTATATATAAGTGTTAATTTAGATATTTATGTCAATAGAAGCGCGCGTATACACGTAATTTCTTTCGCTGTGGAAACACGCGAACCGCAAAGCTCTTCAAGAGAAAGGGAGGTTGAAAGAGAAGCGCGAACACGGCGTTAAGTACCCGCGCACTTTAAGAGGATTGGGAAGCACGCCGAGGGGGATTGAAGTGGAGCGGAGTCCTCGAGGATCGTGAGTTTCAACATCTCTCTCTCTCTCTCTCTTTTCGCGGAAAACTCCCGCGGCGAGTTTAATTTCAACAATAATATATTGCCCGCAATTAAGCCAACTCGGCGCGTAAATCGTAACGAAGCTATGTAAGTTTCCTCTCTCTGTTTTTTTCGTCGACGATACGCGTGCCGTGTGTTACACGTAATGTATTAATTTTTATATTTATATTTATGAAAAAATAAACTGTGAAAAAATAAAACTGTGCAAAATTCGAGAAAACAAATCATTTTGCGTGACCCATTGACGTGTTAGCGCGACGATAATTCCCGCGATGAGCTCCTTATGAAGACTGGCGGGGTTTATCCCCCTCGGAGATATCCTACTTCGGAGAACTGGCAATTACGAAACTCTCGGATTACGGTATTCAAACTTGAATATAACGAATTAGTTACGAAACTGAAGCGGGAAAGCCACGCGGAACATCGTCGATGTCCTGGTCGTCGTCGTCGTCGTTGCACATGTTCTCGGACTTACCGGTTGAATTAACTTTGATCTGTCCCCGGATGTAGTTAGGCCGTCCCCGTCTCTTCCCCCGTAGAACGCACGTGTCGCATATGTACCATCATGACCGGGATAGGTGTGTATACGCGAGATCGCGTCGGGTCGCCAACTTTTAATTGTATTCCCGGCGAACTCTGTTTCGGCGACCGATTACCGTTTCATTGCGCCGCGCTTCAGAAAATATCCAGAGTTTTCGCGCAATCGAGACACGAGGGTGCAGAGGATTCCTGAGAGGCCGGGAGATTCTGTATCTAAAGGTCGCTAAAGGAACGAACTGTAATTCTGCAGTGCGAGTAGAAGGTAGGTCGATGTCGGGCACAGGCATTAGGAGAACGTGGATTGGATTGACATTACGTACGGGTCCAAGTTCTGTTATATCCCCCGAGAAATCAGCACAGTGCTGCCAGCAGCACTGTCCGAGAGGACCTCTTGGCCGTGTATACGTGTGCGCCACAGCCACGAATGAAGACGTACCTACTATACGCGCGCCGCCGCCGGGCGGTGAATTCGGTGCAACTGTGCGTGTCGCTATCGACCTACAGCAACAACGACGGAGAGATGATATTAATTTTGGCGCGTCGCGCGCCTCGACTGTGATTCAACTTCGGTATAAACAAGTTGTTTTGCCGCGCTGTCGAGATTGCCGCGCGAGTCCGGAAAACCGTGACGAGAACGAAAGTCGGGAGAACATAACGAAAAAAAAAAAAAAAAAAGATCAGAAAATATAGAAATGGATTTTGGAATTGAAAAGTTTTTGACAAAAACACACGACAAACACGATTACTTATAATGATTACATTTGTCGGTGTTTTTATAATACATGAAAATAGAAAGAGAAGAACAGGGAGAGAGAGAGAGAGGGTAGAGAGAAAATCAACATTGAGTGGTTATAAATACGACGAAAAAATGTGGTAAAAAACCAACATCACTTTTTTTCACGTACTTTGATGTTCTTTTGCATTGTTCGGTAGTGGTTTTTTTTTCAGTAGTTTTCGTTCAATCTCAAAAAAAGTTGCGCAATCATAGTTAGATTACTTCAAACTTTACGGGTTGGCAAAAATAAGGGAGAAGAGAGGAGGAGGGGAAAAGAGAGTTTCAAGAAAAGAGTGGCAAAAGCACCACGCGAGAATTTCCGGATTCTTCATCCCCCTGTCGCAATTCCGGGACCGTGTGGTATGTACATATCGCACAGGTAGTTGTGTTTGCACGCTGGATGCTCTTGCCTCTTTTTCGTGAGGCAAAAAAGATTCGTGTGTACAAATAAAAGATAACAAAAACGGATAGAGAGATAATTTTAAATAAAGAATAAAATTGTGTGCGGCGATGTACGTATGTGCAACCTAAAAAGTTGAGAATATACAGCGTAGAAATCTCGTATCCTGCTTTTGCGCGCGTTGTATGTACATACGTGTGTAACGGACAGAGTAGCAGCAGCTGATAATTTTATTTTTCAAATAAAGTTATTTATCGCGGTCGTTACGCAAATTGATTCTTAAAGTGGGAGTTCTCGTATCTACTTTCCCGTAATCTTATGGCGCTTTTCTCTCTTCGCGCGGGACACGACGTGCTTTTCACGACGTCTCTTTCTCTGCATTCTCGCGCATTTCCACCCTCTTTCCCGGACTGGAACTTTTTAATGGCGACAGCAGAATGGCAGAATTTACGGCTTTTTGAACGCCGTAATTCGTCCATAATGATTCAACGTTGCTGAATCGCCGTGTTCATTTGTAGCTGTCGCCGTCTCGTCGAACGACTACTACTACTACTGTAGAACGATGAAACCGGGCGAATTCGCGTTCCATTGATTCGCGTCGCGAGTCTGTATCCGGTTAATTTTTGCAGATGCAATCAACATACGTCAAAAGCCAATTTTCGCGATCCGGATAACGCCGGAGCGTACGTTTTGCGCTTCGATATTCATTCGGCGCGCAATCGATCACACACACGCACACACACACACACACGTTATATTATTATATTTTATAAATTTAATTTATCGAGGCGGACTTTTATTTTGATACAAATGCGCTTTGATACAAATGCAACCGCCAAATAAAACGCAGATAAAAGAAATTTATATATCGTCGCGTGTGCGAAACGGAAAATCGCGAGCAAAACGCGTTTTGTGCGGAAGAGCTTGCATTATTCGCGAGAAATCATTCGTCCCCTGCGCCGATTATATTTATTTCCCCGAATGGAGGATAATGAGCGAAACTCTTTGAACGGAATGCGAGCGCGACATCACAAGGTAAATGCATAATGCCGCGTCGTTCGTTTGCGCAACTTGAACACCTGACGGCGTAATGAGGGAAAAACGCGTAATTTTATCATCACTTTCCGGTTTACGGAAGGATAATTGCTACTGGCGATTCAAGCGTGTAAAACTCTAAAGCGCGTATATACTTTGCGAGCAATTGATAAATTACTCCGTAATTCCTACACATGTGTTCGCGCGTTTCTCCAAACACGTGTAACAAGCTGATGTTTATGCGAATAAAATGTCATTTATTTTAATCTTTTCATAAATGCTGATTCTCATTAAAAGCGATTGGTGAGAGAATTTCACGTTTAATAAAGTTCTTCAATGAATTTTGTCGCGCTGTTTATCATCAAAAGACTTTTCGTGAAAAACGAACGAGCCGAAACGAGCGAATCGCCGCAAATATCGATCGATATATATATCGGCGATTAATGACGTTTGATATAAAAAGACTTTTATGCAAAAGCTTTTTCAATTAATACTCCGTAAGCCGTAAGCAAACGCGTTTTAATGACATCGCGTCGAAACTTCCACTCTGCGCAATAATCGTTCGTTATCATCAAGATTTGTTACCGTTGCAAAAAAAAAAAAAAAAAAGGAATTACGTCAGTATCATTCGCGAAAGAGGGC
>QVOA01022309.1:0-21978 GCA_014825685.1 Pseudomyrmex cubaensis
ACACACGTCAAATAACACGTCGATGCGATCGCCCGTCGTTAGATTCGGCACTCCCGGCACTCGTTTGTCCGCGAAATTCGCCCGGGACGGGCAAAAAGAACGACGAAACGCGGAACACTCGCGCGCGCGTCACTCTCGTCCGACGGCCGACGGAAGGAGCTTGCGACGCGTGAAGTTGGTCGCGTTAGTTGCAATCCCGTCGCGTGATTGACTCGCGCGCTACAGACGCCGCTAACAATCATAACGGGACGCGTACGTGACTTCCGTATGTATAAATATATTATTTAACATTCGAACGAGATTACCTGTTTGTTATTTTAGAAATCCCGCCTGTTGTTTTTAATGCTTATCGATAATGTTTGGTCTGTCAAATAGAACGAGTATATGAAACAGCGTATTTTTACAAATCCATATTGTTTAAAAGATTGTTGTCGCGATTATTATTTCCGCGTATTATTTCCCACTCTCTTGTTTTCGTTGATTTTATTGCGCTTTTGTTTACACTCTCTTACTGTTATTACTTACAAAAGCTCCGCACTTTTATGTATTACGAAAATATAAAAATGTTTTCGGTATCACATTTTTGCCGCGCTCTCTCGCGTTGAACGCTAATCTTATATGAAAACTTTAATATCGAAAATCATTTTTACACTTTTTCTTGAGTATCGGATACTGAAGTATCGAGTGCCCGAGATATTCTTTGCAAGTTCGATTCAGCAACTTTCGAATTGAAAAGTATACGTTCGCAGCTTGTAACAGAATCGTGTCAATGAGAGCACATATATATATATATATATGCTCTCATATGAAGAAAACGTTTTGCTACAAGCTGCGAACTATGAAACTGCAACGTCCAAGATGAAAAAGGGAAGGACGGCGATAAAATCCATAGGTACCGTTTCACCGTAGATCGTCATTTGGCACATTCCCGGCAAACTCGAGCAAGTGGAGGCGGTGGTGACGAAGACGAGCGCCCAGGCGAAATACAGTATCGCCATGAGAAGTTTGATGATGTGGATGCTCGATACGACGGAAACCTCGTATGTCAGTCCGACGGCAATGTCCTCGCTGAAGTACAGCCAGAAGGCGGGCATTACCAAGATATCCTGGACGCCGCCGCATTACAAGATCGACAAAAACGGCAGGATCGTTTCCTTGCCGGAGGACACGCCCTTGGACGATCTGTACTGGCAGATCGCAACCGCCAGTCAAAACGGCACAATTGCCTTTTGGAATCTCAAGTAAATTTCGTATATTGTTTTCTCGATATTTTCTCGTGAAATTTGTTTTTCGTGTAATTTTGTATAGCTTCGAATTATTTTTTATCTGTGTTTACACGCGCCCTTGGACGATCTGACAGATCGCAACTGCCAGTCAAAACGGCACGATTGCCTTTTGGAATCTCAAGTAAAATTGATACACGTTTTCTTGATATTCTCGTGACATTTTTTATCCCCGTGTAATTTTGTAGTTTTGAATTATTTGCGTTTACATATGAGAAACAAATATTTGTTACAGCAATATTTTTACAGTAATAATTAAAAACAATTATTTGAAACTAGAATACAACGTGGATGTGCGTTATTTAAACAAACGGCGCTTGGATAATGCACAAACACTTTTGAAATATTACGTGTATTACGTACATTACACATTTACCGTAAATATAGTCCCCGTCTTGTAATAAAGATCAAGCAGATGGCTCTTCGCTCCTCTCTACTCTTTTCTACTTGCAGTATGGTAACTCCTTGCATGAAAGCTTATAAAAGAGAGTTTAAGATAGAATCTTTAAACCTTGAAGAGAAAATGTCTCTGTGTGACGTACGTATATAATAACTTACATACGCGTTTATTATTTTTTTATAATATCTACGTGATACACATTTTTCTTATTTCCAATGTCCGTGGTCTGAAAAATTCAGCATTACGAAATAAAATCAGCTGTCACATCCAGAATCTCGCGGTCGCGATTCAAGGACGTGAAAAAATACAAAATATTCAAATATTTCCACCTCCGTCAAAGGAGATTGATTTCTTTCTCTCTTTTTACTTAAGCAATGTACTGTCATCCTCCGAAAATTTCGTGTAGTTTCTCTTGAAAAATGCAACAACATTCCGAACAGTTTGGCGAAAAGATGCGGGCGGTCTCGAATCAATAGATAATTGGCAACCACGAGAAAGGTCCGGGAAGCCGTCGTATCTCCCGGGACGGGAAGTTAGCGACTTCGAATGTTCCTCGGACGCGAAACTTGTTCCTCTCGCAGGCGAAACGTTAAAGAGCGAACACCGTGGTCGTTCGACTTTGCCTTTCGAGTCCATCTCTTCGGACGCGAGACGACGACGATCTCCCCCGCCTTTCGCTCTCACTTCTCGTCCCCATCCCTCTCGAGAAACTACCCACGGAATCGTAATGGTCCTGCGACTTGACTCTCCTCCGCTTCTCGATTCTACGAACTTGGCGTTTATATGGTCCGAAAATGGATAGACCATCCCTCTATAATCGTCGATCGGTATTCAGTCCTCGCTTCTAACCCTTCGTGCTGTCCGGAGTAGTCCTCCAGGATCCGCCAACTACCAACCTCTTTAGCCTCGTCGATTTCTCTGTGCGCATTCAGTGGGGTGCGAGAGAGAGTCCTCTCTTCATTTCGGTCACAATGGCTATGCAGATGTTCGCACACTAGTAAATTGTTTCCTCACTTAGCGCGAAATTGGCATGATATTTGCGAATGACGCGTTCGCATTGCGATAAATTTCTATTCAGATAAAAGCAGTCAATTGCAAATTGTTTGTTAGAATTTTATTTTTTCACTCACGTGAAAAAATGCTATTGAACTCTAATGAGGAGAATTTGTGAATGTAAAATGTCCTGCGGTTTTCTAATAATTATATTTATCCCTCGCGTTGTCATTCTAAGAATGAGAGAAAGAGAGAGATTACGTTAAGATTTAATTTGTCCCTAACGAGAAACGATGCTCTAAAAGATGGAAACCGACGGAGAAGGATATACGTGAAGCCCTTGGCAAGCCGAGGAAAAAGAAATCGCACAACTACGAGGCCACGTCGCCGTTCAAGATCTTCGATCGCGTCTTCAAGCCCGACTATATCCTCGTGGTTCAATATCCGGACGAGAGTCGGCAAGTCGTGATAACGACGTTGAACATGTGCAAACCGACGTTCCGCAGTGTGCAAGTCGAACCGTTCCCGACGAGGGACGACATTACAATTAGAAAGTACTACAAAACGATCGTCGAGAAGACGGACTTCTCGATGGAACCGAAAATACTCGTCGGTACTGTGGAAGGTGAACGAACCTCTCGTGCGTTTTTTTTTCTTTCAACCGCTGCGACTGCAGTTTGACGTAAAAAAAAAAAAACGAAAACAAAAAACGTGCGCGAGCACGTAATTATTTTTCGAGTTGAATGAATATTAATGCAATTTAAATCGCCGCCAAACGCGCGATTATAATTAAGCTCCAAACCCCGGTTAAATAAGAACGATCTAATTTAATATCAACGACGCAAAGTGGATTAAAGCGTAAACGACGACGGGGCAACAGGTGATTTTGGCTGCATAACGTGGGACGGCTACGAATTCGCCACCGACGTCAGCGTGAATCGCGAAACGGCGCGATGGCTCTGGATAAAGAGGATACACGACGGGCCGATCACGTATTCCTTCAGATCGCACTTCTGTTTCAACACGTTGGTCACCGTAGGCGGCAAGATCTTCGCCGTGTGGAGGGAAGATTACGGCGAGCCGTTTTTCTGGAGGAAGTCCGACGTCGGGTGAGTGTGGGGAAAAAAAACTCGGAACATTTTTGCGTCTCCGCGATGCAATCGGGATTCCTCCTCCCAGCGCTCGCGTCTCTCCGAAGCGAACGCTCGTAGTCGCGCGAGATGCGAAATAATTTTTCGTTGCGAAAGAATGGAGAAAAAGAGAGAGAAAGAGAGAAGCGCGAGAAAAGACGGAATTATGGCGCGTTAAAATAACGGAAACCGGCGCGAGAATTGTGAGAGCGAGAAGAAATTAAATACTTCTCCCAAGGAGGAGGAACGTCAGCAACGCGCGCGCGAGTTAACGAAACACGATCGTGAATAAACGCGGCGGCAACGGCGGCAGCGCGACGTTTTCATTCGCAATAAAAATAACGAGCGAGCCCGCGCGATAAATTGCCGCAATGCACAGCTCGTAATTGCGACGATAGCGTTTTGTGTTGTTACGGCGCCGCGCTCTCGTGTTTCACGCTCCGCGCATAGTTTTCGACGACGCCGCGCCGCCCGCGAACTTTCGGTATGATCTGCATGACAATACGATCATAACTTACAGTTACAACACGCTCGGCACGCCGTTACCACTCCGTTAATGAAAGCTATTTTCGATGTATAGTTCCTCCTCCTCCCCCTATACACCGCGCGAACACACACGGTCGCGCGGGAATCATTATCGAGCGATGTCGCGCTGATACTCCCGCTCTGATTCAAACACACTCGACAGAAGGTCGTTTTGTTTCCCGGTTCTATGTACTCTCTTTATCGATTACACACCGGTGACACACAAATGCGCGATTTTTTTTTCTAGTTAAAAAGACATCTCGGAAATTAATTGTAAACACAATTAATGAAAGAGCGTTCGGTCAATCAATTAAATCGACCGCATCATCGAATTTAATCGGCGAGTCGCAGTGCCGATTCGCTCTTTGTGAAATGCGGCTTTTACTCATTACATTGCTTTCCGTGAGACGCAGATACACGGCGTGCACGTGGGGCAAATATCGTCCCGTACTGTGTCTGGGACGAATGGACGGCACGGTTGAACTGTGGGATTTGTCGATCAAAAGCCACGAGCCGAGTATCACGCAAAGTGTGTCCGGACGTATAATTACGGGTATCTACGTTCATCGGTTGCCGATAGAGCCGCATTGTGTCGGATTTTGCGATTTCACCGGTTCCCTGAGGATATTTATGACGCCGCGCGTCTTGGTGAGGCATGACGTGAGCGACATCGAGTGGTTCGAAAAGTTCGTCGACCGACAGGTTCAAAGGGTGAGTCTCTCGTAAAAACGGATGGCGGGTTGATATCGATTAGATGTCCGTGAGCGAAGTAAACTTTGAAACTTATCTTTCAAAAGGCACAAATATGATTTTATCGAACGGGAAAAAAAAAAGATGTTTGACTACATTATAAAATAGTACGTATTACCGTTGGAAATAATCACGTCAATTATATCAAACAAAAGCAATTATTATTGCGTTACAGCAAATTTTGCGTAACACAACTGATGGATTGTATTTATTTTATTGGAGGTTTTGTATACATTTAACAAACACATTTGCCGATACATTTAACGCAATAAAAAAGTTTATCACAATAAAAAAAAAAAACACGGACGTCACTTCAACGTTATTTCACGCGCACATTGCGCTTCGTATAAACCTTTTATTATTTCTGTAAAACGAAAATGATCGATCTGAATGAGAGTCGTGATCGTAGAAAAAAAAAAAAAAAGAAACTTTTCTTTTCATTTTTTTCACTGTACCGACGCAGTAAAACTTCTTCGTTCCTGCTTCTATTCATATACGACCTTTTTTATCTTCACGTTTGATCAGATGAAAGAGTTTAAGGACTGGCAAAAAGCGTGGCGCGAGACAAATCTTGAGCGCATAGAGATGATGAGGAAGCTGGGAGAAGAGAAAAAGAGTCCGGAGATCGAGGAGAAGATTAAGACGACCGAGACGACCGATGCGGAAGTTCGCGCGACTACACCTACGAAACCGGTACGCCGCACACGATCAATCTGACGTATATTCTCCGCGCGTTGATGAATAATTCAGAATTATCTCTTCGTTCTATTCATAGCCGCGCTTTATGCGCCAGAGATGGATAAATCGCATTCCGATATGGAATCTCGTTCGTAGTCATGTGAATAATAGCATCTTGTGAATTGCCGACTATCAAGATGTCAAGTTCGAGCGCATCTTGAGCGAAGAATGAAACCGATCTTTAGTTCGCTCTCTCTCTCTTTCTTTTTTCTGTTTTTATTTTGTTGTCGACTAAATTAATTTCGCAGCGGCGAAAACCCTGGCAGTTCATCGAAGAAGCCAAGGAGCGATGGTTGTCAATGGACGTAAAGCGCATGCAACGGCTGATCCTGGAGAAGAAGGGTCTCCGCAAGGACGTTCTCGAGAGGCAGCGCGAACCTCTTCTCAGATTGCGGCAGGAGGCGAGGACAAAAAGTCGCAAGATACGCGAAATTCTAAATCTGCAGGACAAGATCTTCGAAGAAGCCGTCGTGTTCCTTTTCCCGGAGCAGGAGCGCAAAGAAGCTCTGTTGCTCCCGCCCTTGTCCCCAACACCTACTTTAATTGAAAGACCGATCGAGGACGAGCTCGTTAAAGTAAGAATCCAACAAAAAAGCGAGAAATCAATTAATTTTACGAAAAATTCCCGGCAAATAATTGCGATTAAACGATAACAGACGAGTCGAATTAAATGTGCGAGCAATAAAATATTGACGCTCTCATACGCGCACGATAAGATTTGGAAACTTCATATACACACTACAATAATATTGTATACATGTTAAAATATCGTATACATGTTAAAATATCGTATACCGCACGGATAATTTCCACGAGAGAGGATAAATTAATTATTTCATCTATACGTGATGCAAATCAAATCTATACGCGAAGCATCGTAGATGAATTTTCACTTCGAATTTATTTCAAATTATTACGTGAATCGAAATAAAAATAAATTTCGCACCAAAATCTAGCACATTGACTCACAAAATCGAATTAATCTTCGCTGTAGTCGGAAATCGTTTTACATATTGTTTTAAATAGAGAAAAGTGATAACATTGTATATAACACATTATTCTGATTATCTTTTTCGGAAAGAAAATTCCTGCTTTCGAACCGGAGGAGGAAATTATATACAATTTTCTGGAAGTGCAAGCCGAAGCCCTGGCGAAATTAAAGATCACGCCTTTCAAACGCATGTTCGACTGGCGCAGCGTAATCGCGGAAGGAAGGTCGAGGAGAAGATCGATGGACATCGAACTCGCGAAGTTAAACAAGCCAAAGAAGATGTTTCAAGTAGACGTTTCCGCGAGCGATGCATCACACGTCGGCAGCACGATACAAAACACACGGAAAAGTACAATTTTTTACCATTTGCCTTTACATTCTTTCTGTGTTTTCGAGTGAACGAATTTATAGCGCGGATGTAACACACACGGAAAGACATTTGCGTTTTTCTTTTTAGACGAAGAGAAAGGAGTCGGAAGCGCGAAAAATTAATTTTCAAGAAGCGAGCCGGAGATAACAAACGCGACGTCGTCGCGCGCTCTTCAGTGTCGGTATAAATTTATTCGGAGATTCGTTTCGTGTTTTTGCGAAACTGTGTAATCGCTGCACAACAATCGAGGCGCGTAATTGAAGTCGTTATCCCGTCGCGTTCGACGAAACGGGAAATAAAAGGAATTCGTAATACGCGATTTGTGCAAGCCGTCTGAATATTTGAAAACTGCCGCTGGGGAAAGGAATGATATATTTGGGTCGAGATACTCTTACCGCGCGCGATATCTGAAAGAGAATGCATATCTTTTCTATATCTTCGGATGTCGCAGGACCTAATGTGCATGTCATCACGGTAATTGAATATGTCGATAAACAGGAGAAACGCATGACAGCGAAGGAAATGGAATGTCTTGGGAGAAATAGGGAGTGGAATATTTTTGTCAACGTCCGCGCGCGCATCGCGAACGTCGCGCTAAGTTGTTACACGTAGAAATTCAATTTTTCTCACATCGATAATCTCAAAGCGACTTCCTCAGTTCAGTCGTTCGTAAATTAATTTGACGGTTTATACAATAATTAAGACACGTGAAAGAAGATTGCGATCGTGTCATTTAGACGACAGCGTAGGCTAAGAAAGACTGACGATCTTCGGCGGACGTAAAGTGAGGACGTAAGGAAATGTGTCCGGAAGAAAAAGAGTCAAAAGTGGGGCAGGGGACAGGGGGGGAAGAAGGATGGGGAAAGAGGTGAAGTAGGTAGGTAGGTCGGCAGCTCTCGACGCGATTTTTCATAATTAAAACGGATTAAAACTCGGCAGCCGGGACCGTAAATGAATTTGAAATTTCAAACTAGCTCTCTCTCCTCCGCTTATTCGCGTCCTGTTTTTCCTTTGTCATTCTTCGTCGCCGTAAACGGATCTCTGCGAGGCCACCGCGAGCAACTTGTGTAGCGGGGAGGGTTTACCTTGCTTTCATTTCCCCGGAGTAACACACTCCTACGATTTAATTTGCTGCTCTGTTCACTCTTTTGGCAAAGATAATACCTTTGCGGATAGCGCCCGAATTTAAACGGAAACATTCGCGAAACACCGAGTATATCCGAGTGTGTATCAGGGATTAAAGAGCCTATTATTGTTTGAAAATATACAGAGGCTTCCGCTCCCAAAACTAACATTTGTGATTAAATGCCAAAACAAACATTCGCGCACAAAAGCTCACGTTGCTATTGTGTGTAAATAAAAAATTGGCTTGTTCTAAACAATAAAAAAAAAAAAAAAAAAAAAAAATTGTTGCAAAAGAATGCTCACGGATCGTGGGTGTAATATTTGTTTTCAATGTTTCATTTATCTCTCTCTCTCTTTTTTTTTATCTCTTTCTCTCCTTTCTTTTTCTTTCTCTCTCGCGTATTTACATTTTATTACGCCGTTTTTTTTACATTTCCACCAATATGCAAGATACAGACTTGACAGCAGGGGAAACGCCCGTATGTTCGAAATACGTCGTTGCAACGACGGCATTCGAGCGTCTAAAAGGATGGTTTTCCCAGATTTCGACAGACGGGTCGAAAACAGCTTGCCGTGCGCGCCCCCGGAAGGGCAAGTTATAATTATTCAAAATAGCAGTGCTTTGTTTCAATCTGCGCGCCAGACGTCGTTCGCGCGATTTCTCTTATTTTCGCCGACCCTTCTCTGCGCGCATCTACGCGAAAGATTCGCGTGTGTTTTCGTAATGGCGATAATAACCGTGCGAAAATTGCACCGTGAGGGAGAAACGCTCAGTTGGCGAAAAAAAAAAAAAAAAAAAAAAAAAAAAATAATTTACGAGCTTGGTAAACAAAATAAGAACACAAAATATTCGCGAGCTTCTCGTCGAGCTTCTAATGGACGGAGATGAGGAAAGTCCGGAACAAGGGAAAGAAGAGAACGGGTTAATAAATAGCAACGGATTATTACCGAATATAGAAGCCAACCGAGAGAGAATACTGCTGCCGGTGTCGCAACTTTCCAAAACTATCCACGACCTTCTGCAACTGACTGCCACCTTATTGCCCAAGTTCGTAACATCCCAGGGGGCGAGAGAACGTGGAGCACGTTCGTTCTTGCGTACAAGTGTTTCTCTATTTTTCTCCCGCGCTCCCGCCGCTCCCTTTTTGGAATTCGCTTTGTCCCGAACGATCAAAGTTTTGCCTCGGACCGGTCATGAACAGTATGCGCCGGACGGGACGAGCATTTTTCGCAACTTTTCCTCGCGCTTTCTTTCTTTCTCTCTCTCTTTTACCGAACATTTGGACAGTTGTTCGTCTGAAAATCATCTTTCCCCGACATTACTCCAGTTTAAACTCCGCCGAGCGAAGTAATCCAAGCGCGCGTGTGAATCAAGTGTCATCGCAAAGTGTCGCGCACGCGATGTTTTCTATCGTGTCGAAGATTTCGTAAAGAAGAAATCCGCAAAACGTTGTGTGCAACTGCGATGATAAATCGGCCGATGTATCATCGCCTCTCTCGAGTCGATTACCAACGAGCACACACGCGCGTGCTCCATTTCTTTGCATGTCATGCTACTTGTCCAGTTATACGCGCGTTACGTATTTTTCCATTATCTACTTACAGTTGCGTCCTATTTGCGGCTTACGACTCTCTCTGTCGTCTTTGTTTCTCTGCCTCGATGTTAAATATATCTTCGTAAAATGTAAAGTCGCAAAAGAATTTTCTATAATTTCTCGTCTTTTAAAATTGTTTGCTTCGTTGTTGTGTTTTTTTTTTTTTCGCAGACGCGAAAGCACCGGAGTTTCTCGCTTTTCACGCTTGGAAAACGAGCGTGAACACAAAGAAAGAGAGAGAGAGAGAGAAAAGAGAGGGAATGTGCTTTCTTCCGTCGCGCCGTGTAATATCAACACACTGTGACACAGCGCGCTTTTAATTCTCTGCCAATTAATCTCCCCCGAATCCACATGAATTAGTCCTCGGCTCGGAACCACAGCTGTCCGTGGATTTCGAGTACGTGAGAAGAGGCTTTTCGGCGCACCGGTTCCCGTTCGCGCGAATGATAACGAGGCTCGTAAAATTGCTACGCTGAACGATGGCCACGTCGATTATTGACGCGCAGTCGGGGATTTTGCCCCGACGCCAAAATCCGGTGTAAAAACCGTCGATCGTTCTGTTCACTTGCTCGTCCAGCATTTACTTCCGCGGATCAATTTTTAACGACACTCCGCCGCAAATCGATAACGCGAGATGTTTTTTCCGCGCGGCAAAACAAAAAAAAAAAAAAAAAAGCAGATCGTTGATCAGATTTCGCACGTATCGATTTTCACGCGCGACTCAAACACAATCGAGGATTATTATCCTCCTACAAAGAGATTCTAAACGCCGTCATCGACGTGAGGCGTCGACGACGATGGCGTTTAACTTCGTTGTCACCTCGCACGGGTCATTAACATTTCGCACGTATCGCGCGGCAATTAACCTCCCCCCTTCTGTGGAAACGAGCACCGATACTACAGGTGCCTAATGAAGGCACCGATACTACGAGGTGAATTAATGAAGAGGGATGAAGAAGTTGCGCGCGTCTCGCGCGATCGATCCCCGGGTGAGATTAAGAGCTCTCGATACCCGCCCCTTTTGGCCGCGGATTTCCAGGATTCCCTCTTAAATGCAATCAGCCCGCGCATTTGTCTTACGTCTGACAACGCGACGCGGGCTGTCGCTGGAATAAGTTATTAACACGTTCAAGCCTCGCTAGCGTCTCTCGCGATATAAATTATTGCACGCGTACGAAACCCACACTTGTATTTCGGAGAGAGAGAGAGAGAGAGAGAGAGAAATTACGCGCGTCTCTCTCGTCGCAGGTAGATAAATAAAGATTACGATATGTTGCAAAAAGATCGGCACACAACGCGCTGGTTTAATATTACGTTGTAATATTAAACCAGCAATACGTCGATTGAAATACTGTAGAATCTGTCAGTCGGGTCGAACAAATAACGTTGTTTCGAAAACGATGAATTTATTACGACTGAAAGCTGCAACGTACTACGTCTATACACGTGTACATATACATATATATTATATACGTCGCAAACATGTCACATCGCCGCGTTTGATCCTTCGTTCTCGGAGGTACGGGCTCGACCGAGTACACACAGCCGGGCTTGTGCGTACACGCCGACCTAATTAATCCCGGATGCGAAAAAGATTATTTAGGGCTCGATAACGAATCCTCGCTCACCCTCCGTTTCGTGCCTTAAATAGGATGAATCCCAGATTTACGAGAGCGACGAGCGATATTTCTCAACGATAGCGTGGGGGTCACCTCATTCTTTTATTGTCTCTATTAACTACCGGCGTAGTCCCGGAAATTTATAACTCGAGAGGGGAAAAAAAATCTCGTCCCCGGAGAGCCACAAAGGGGGCCGCGGCGGCCTTTGCGCTCGCTCGGCGACACCTTTTTTTTTTTTTTCTTAATTCATTTAGAAGCCCGGGATTATTCACCAGCCATTACGACGCTAACGAAACGCGAAGCGACGCAAACCCGACGGCAGGCAAAACTGTGTGCGATTGCCTTTCTACATTTCGAATGAGCGTCTTTTACGGAGCGCGCGACCGACGACTTGACGAGCGGAAGAAGGAGTAGGGGGGGGGGATGGTAAAAGAGAAGAGGGTGAAATAGCGAAGAGGAGCGGACCTTTCGAATTGTTAATGCGCGCGAGGAGATGCCTCGACTTCTTTCCATTAACTAGCGTAACGCTCAAGACGTACCGCTCGGGAAAGAGAGACTCGTCGCCGTTCACTCTCCCGATCTCTTCCTACTCTCATCCTCGTTATCCTTAATCTCGTTTGCGCGGTAACTCGTGCCAAAGACGTTAGATAGAACGATACGATATCGCAAAAGACCATCTGCGCCGCCGCTACGCCCGATCGGCGTTGCATTGCTAATGCAATAAAGCTCGAAGTTGGGAAGAGAACAGCTTCCTTCTCCGGGGTCGATTATAACGGCGGAAGAGGGAGGAAGCGTTGCCGCGCGCCCCGTGTTCCGTTTTACTGCACGTACGTGATACTGCGCGCCGTCGTTTCTCGCGGTGATGGAACTATATAGCTCTTGTAAACAACGAATAACAGTGTCAAGATGGTGCTTGAGAAAAACAAGGAATTTTTGCGCGAGAATATATATATATATATCTCTCTTTCTCTCTCTCTCTCTGTCGTGAATATAAATCGATAACATTATTTTTAATTACCGTCTTTAAAAATCGTCTCTCACAGATAACACGTTAATTTAAAAAGTAAATAAATAAATATTTTTTCCCGACGTTCTGGTTTTTATTTCCAAACTAAATCCAGAACACACATAAATTTTACCTGAATATTTCAGCACCGATTAGCAAGTTTTTACATTTCGACGTTTCGGTTTTAACTTGATTTCCAAGCTACATCGCAGTTCTAAAGTGAGCGGAATTGAGCGCATTCACTTGCGGACTACGTGTATGTACATTTTCTCTCTCTCTCTCTCTCTCTTTTTCTCTCTCTCTCAAAGCTTAATCGCTCGGGAACTTGCTCCCGACGGCGGCGCGTACGAAACGTCCGAGCTGCGGCAACGACACCGGTAACATTCGTACTCCCGGCAGTCCCGCGGAATCCAAGCGGAAGGATAGTACATCTCGCGAGGACACACGATAGCTTTGGTACTTGCAGCTGCGACAACAGGGGACAACGGGTCCGACACAAGAAGGACGAGCGCGCGTCGCGTCCGGCGCGTCGTTGAATTTCAAATCGCAACGTTTCCCCTTTGCCGCGCGCGTCTTCGTACCGCGCGCTCTTCCAACACACGGGAATCCGAAGAGAAGGAAAAAGTAGCTTTTTACGACGAAAGATGCGCGCGGAGAACGAGGGAAATTTACATGCAACGAAAAAGAGGGATACGACCGGAGGTCCGGGCCGCGGAAGATTCAGGAATGGATCCCAACTCCTCGCAGTGCGACTGCGACGCTTCTCCCCGGACCCTCGACGAAACGGTAATCAGTGTTGGAACAGTAATTAGTTATATTTGCATTAAAAAACCATAAAATCGAGCTCTCTGTGTATTTTTGTTTTAGAATTGAAACAAAATTCACAAACTTAGTTTCTTTCTTTAAACTCCGATCGTTTTGCGTAATAGTTGGAGTAAAAGAACCGTGTCTCTTCGTGTACGACATGAATGCGCAAGTTTAAAATGTTTAAAATATTGACAGATACTTTCGAACGCAATTACCTATTCTTCCTAGTAGTCCTTTGACAGCTGACAGGGCGAAAAGCTCGCGCGCGAGTTTCAGTAGTTGTTTCCGCGGCGAATCCGCCCCTGGGCAGAGCGAAGGAAGCGAGGAAGATGAAGAGTTTAAAAGAAGAGCGATGAGAACGGAACGTGAGGTGAAGGGGCACGGGGCGGCGGGGAAAAAACTAAATTTCCATCGGCTGCCGCCGCCGGCACCGTCGCCGCTCGTCGTGCTTGGGAAACAATGAGGCGGAATTACAGCGTGCGGTCTTGCCGTCGCCTCTCTCTCTCGACCCGCCATTGTCTCGCGACGTGAATTTACAAGTGAATTTCCCCCGAGCTCGCACACACACACACACACACACGCATACACACACTCTCGTCCTCCCACGTGTTTATTAGCCGTGTATCGAGGAAGGGAACACATCGATAAAATAGAAAAGCGGTGGAAACGGTTATTTTAATGTAAATGCTCCTCGTTTTCCCGGGATTATGACAGAAATTAATTTAATTTTCTTATTTAGTGGCAAAAGAAAGAACGCTTGGTGCAAGAAGAAAAAAAATCCTGATAATTACTGTAAAGACGAGCGATGTTTCCCGCCGTTGTTGAGAAACTCGGAAAAGAATTTTCAACAAAAGACAGTCTCTTTTTATCGATTTTTAAACAATGAAACAGAAAGATATTGCATTTCTATAAAGTAGCATTTCTATAAAGATTCTATAAAGATATTGTATTTTCGTTTTTTTTATTTTATATATTGTGCGACATTTCTTGGCATCTTTTCTCGTGCAGTATTTTACAGACTGAAACAACTTTTTCTGAATAATTTCTGTTTTTACGATTTATTTTGATTTAAATATATTTAGTATCGCTAAAATGTTAACACCGGCGTGTTTTCACGGCTATATGCACACGCATTTCATAACAATTGCGGCAACAAGTAAAATCGCATCGGATTATCTGCGGAGGATAGTATCACGAGAACCGTCGACGCGAAACGTTTAACCGCCGTCCCTCTTATGCGCGTCCCTTAGGGACGAGCAAACAGAAGGAACTGAAATTCTCCCCCGACAGCACTTTTCCTTCCTTTTTGCGAAGAAGGCCGGCGAAGAAGCGCGGGCGAGTCGGTTTCCTGTTTTCTTACGGTTTCTCCATGGAAAACGGAGTGTGCGCGCCCGCGTGTTCTCTCTCTCCAGGGAGGCAAGAGGGTGTATCCCGCGCCGTCATGCTCGTTTTTCCCCCTTGTTTTTCGCGGGTTCGCCCTTTAAACCGCGCGTATATAAATCGTCGTGATAAATTTTCTGTTAATCCACGAGCGTTAAAGTGCGGTCCGATTTTTGCCCGATGAAAGTATCCCGCGAAGATTCCGACGAGCGGGAATAGAATTTCACGTGACGCTCTCTCGCCGAATAGCTCGGGAGGAAAAAGAAGAGACATTTAGGTCGAATTGTAATTAAAAAAGTTAGCTTCATAAGAGTAAAACGAAATGAGTCGTGATGAAGTGAAATAATCTCTCCACAAATTGAGTTTAACTAAAATGTAACATTTCAGATCGGCCAGAAAGATTCGGGCAGCGAAATTTAAACGGTTGCTCTTTCTCTATTGATCGTATCCTTTATTTGAAAAAACATTGTTTTTTCTTTTACAAATTCTTACAAATATATGAAAAGTTTTTTTCAAGCGCCGAGTAACCATTTTTCGTATTATTTGCGCCGAATGACTGATGCAAAACAAACAAACGTTGAATGCGATTTGTGACAAAACTATATTTTAATCGCATATATCTCCAATTTGATTGTCGCTACATGCGAGGGGAATATCTGTCGCGATATTACTCGCGACACATGTTATTACATCGCTCAATCAAACAAATAACAGAGAAAAGTCGTCTCGAATGACGACTGCGATTCAGAACGCGATTTTTGAAAAGTGCGACAATCCCGGGATTAACTCCGCGCAATCTGATACGTGACACACACGCAACGTGTGTGCGCGAGACAACTTCCACTCTGTAAAGATCAAATCGCGTTCGTTCCGCTTTTGAAATGTGTGTTTTTTTTTTCTTTACACGTGTGTGTTAATTGCATATGTATGCGCCATCGTTTATATCCCGATGATTTGTCAACGATATCGAAAACTTGCAGAGTTATTAAAGAGAGATTATTTTTGCGCGCGCGCGCGTAGGAGAAACACACACGACTTCTGATACCGTTGATACGCGTTGGGGATGGCATTACGCGCGATCGATGGCGCCCGATTTATTGGCTCGCACCTGGACGCCGATCCTGATACCAGAGGCGATGCCCGTTTCGCGAAACGCAAATGCGAAACCGTTCAGCGGAACAATTCGGTCGATTCATCGCCGGGATCCTTGCGTCCCATTGCATTCCTATTTGCTGAATTAGGCGGAATATTAAACGGGGCGCACTCGCAGCAGCTGCCCCGTCGCCCCCGTCGACGCCAACTTACGGGCTCGCCCGGGAAATTCGAAGGTGGGTCCGTCCCTTCCGTTTCTGCCCGTCGGGTTTGCCCTTTCACTTGCATCTCTGGCGCGGCAACCCTCGGGCGACGTGGGTGGTGGTACGTGAGTGTGTGCAGCAATTTATCGGTTACCTAACGGGATGGCTATCGGTTATCGCTAATCGACGATCGCTCGGCCTTATTCGATTACACGCTAATCACTGGCTCGACCCGATCGATTACGGCTAGTCTGCCGCTTCCGACCGTTCCATAGCTGCTACCCTCCTCCGACGCCCCCGGCGGCGCCGCGCGAAGATAAAGGGTGGAGAGGGAATAAATATGTTCAAGCTCGGGGCCGAAAAACGTACCTCCGACCGTGTGTGTCCTCTCACACGTTTAACCCCCTTTAACGTCTCCATTACCGTAATGAAATTACGCCGGAACAACGTTTCCGCCGCGCTTTAATCATAATGAATCAGTTTCATTACGATGTACTGATATATACGAGAAAACGAATAATGTAAGATGATATATACGAGAAAGAATAACGTAAGATGCTTCTTCTTAACATTGGCAGTCCATTGTTTCATGAGAGAACATTTTTTTTTTTTCAATCAAAAATGTTTTTTGTTAAAATACACATTGCATATGTCACATAACGCATTATATATTATACGTTAATATTAAAGAAAACACACACACACACATACGGCACATGTGTCATTATTTGAAATCTCAAAACAAACAACAGAAAATTTGAGGTAAAAATAAATAAAAAAGCTAAAAAACCGCACACGATTTACATACACACTACGATGGTTCTTTGCTGAATGCATGCTAAGCTAATCGTTTAAAAGCGATATGAGTCACATTTAAAACGCGAATTACCACCAATATATACTTACATTTGCATTTTGTTTTTCACTCCCACTCGGGGATACGAACTTACGAATGCTTCATTTTATTTTTCTCCGCAAAAACGCGGAGTTGACCTACTTCCGATTATTATCACGGCAGTTAAATTATTTATAGGCTCTCGCACACGTTAGCGTAAAATTTTGTATATGTATACACGAAAAACTTGTAGACACACACATCATGCGGACTAAGTAGTATTTTATAGCAGTCGAGACGCGTAAAGATACACAAGCAGATGACATTTATATCTGTTACGTCGTAAATTCACTGAAGATATTACGACGGGGGGAGAGGGAGGAAAAAAAAATTGCTCCGCGATGTAAATGCAATGTTTCCGTAATCGCGAGCGAATGAGACGGTCTCGCAACTCGCGCAAAGCAGCGAAAAAGGGGGAGAGGAAATATCCGCAAAGGGACAAACCGGAATGAGAGAAGGACCGCACAAGATAAGCGCCCGTGACAAACGAGTGGATTAATAACAGCTCCTAGACTACTACTCTGTCGGCAATGTATTTTCGCGTTTCCCTTGCTTGACGAGAGATGAATGCGTAATAACGAAGAATACAAACGGTATTCCGCAATAGCGTTGTCCGCAATGTAATATCGCGAGATTGCCCTTCTCCCGCGACAAAAGTGTCGAGACAACAGAAATCACCACTTTGTCTTATCCGCTATCGATGCTCTGTGTGTGTGCAAGCGCTTTATAATAACTCAAACTCTCTGCTCTATTAAAATACATCTCGGGATTTTAAATAAAAATTTATCGCACGGCGACGATGTGATTTGAGTTTTCGTGCAAATAATCAAAGGGGATACTCGAAACTTCCTTCTTCTGTTAATTATTTCACGCCTCGTTGCTTTTTATCAAAACACACAACGATCGTTCGATTGTATTCCTGTTGTAGGTATTTTTTTAGGTTCGAATTTATTTATTTAAATAAAAGAAATTATTTGTTAAAATATTCTCGGTAAATTAATTACATATAAAAACTTAACAATTGTCAGTTCGATACTAAGTTTGTTTTAAAGCGCGTAATCTCTTATCTTCTCTCTCATCGACGGATGCGGATCTTCCGTTAATTGCTCTTCAGCATTACATTTTAATCGTCTGTTGTTTTATTGTTTGAATTCGACTCGTCAACAGACAATCAACGTACATTGAGCAGAGGAAAAGGAAAATATTTGTCATTAGGACACGGTCGCATAAATATACAATCTCATATGTTGTGAGAATTCTCTCAGTTGTTAAATATGAATATCCGAAAGAACGCGTGTTTTAACAGAAATGTATAAAATACAATCTCGGTTCTTGCACTAGTTTTATTTCGATTGTTTCAAATAAATTCGAATAGATAATCTTGTATTATCCGATGCAAACATCAAAGACTGCTCGGTCTTGTTCGCCGCGACACGTCGATAAAATGCATTTCGATTACAAACAACCTCAAGTAACGACTAATGGTCGTCATATTTGAACAAGAGCTTGGAATTCCGCTTTTGTTCCACGCTCGATTTGGCGTCGTCGTTGCAGGCAACGACTGTATCGTTAAATTGACGACTGAGACCTCCCGCCCGCGATATATCGATTACGTCGATTTATTTTGCGGGGCGGTAATGCACCGCGACGTCGTCGTCGTCGTCGTCGTCGTCGTCGTACGAAACTATTTTCCGTCAAGTCGGGGGCGGCGAGCAAACACTCGCGAAGTCTCGGGCGAGCAGCCTCTTTCGAGAATATTGGAACTGCAAAGCCGCTTAACCGGACAATCTGTCGTAAATATCCAAGCAAACGCTCGGCTTACGGATATAAATATATAATGCGGCATCTGGCGCGCGCATATACACAGAAGCGCGCGTGGCCCGACGAAACTTTGGCGCATAACGGTGGTGTATGTGTGCTTTTGGAAAAGTATATATCGCGTCGCGCGTTCCCACACCCCCACGTCTCGTTGCGGGAGGGCGAAGAAAAACATGTGAAACATATTGGCGACTCTGTGCGTATCGCAAACGAGCAAAGCGTATAAACAGCCTAGGCAAGATGTACGATGCTTAAAAGTCGACGCGCGCGGAAACGCCGAGTTTACCCGGGCGTCGTCACGCTCCGACAAATACCCCGGGTCTTTTCCGCCGCTTCGTACTTCGCCTGAATGTACGTATTGCAAAATACACGTATGCAGATAAAGCGAAGCGGACGAGAAAGCGAGGAGAAAGAGAAATAAAACGCCGAGAATCAAATGGCGGTTGGGTCCCTCCGAGAGCGCGCAAGGAACGCGCTCTAATGCACCGTGACAGATGGATCGACAATGAATTCACCTTAAATCGTTCATTACGCGTTCAAACGGGGAGCAACGCCGCGTGATTGCTCTCTACCACTGGCCGCGAATATATTGCGGTCGAATTTACAAGCGCGTTTCGCTCGTGTCGCTTGTTGCGGTGGCGAACGAGCGTGTAACGCACACCCTTGTCGTTCATAATACCATAGTGTATACGATTCGACCGGTGATTCATTCACTGCAATCCGCGCCGACCAACGGAGCGTCGCGCGGCGTTAATCGCGCTCGATTTATGCCGAGCGTTCATCTCGTTATTTGCCTCATTTTAAATTCCTTGAGCGCATCGAGATGTTACGCGATAAGAGAGTCATTGTATAACACGCGTAGAGAAACGAGAGAGTATATTGCGACAACACACGCGCACAAGTGTTTCTACGGAAAAATATTCTCTTTTTATTGTAAAAATTTTGTAAAAGACTTGGCGTTTGAATATCTGCACAAATCGGATAAAGTAAAAAAAAAAAAAATAGCCGTGATTTAAATTAAAATCGGTCCGTAAAATATATCAACTTTGTTTTATAGCTATTTGTGACGGCTTAGGATGTCTGTGAAATCGTCACGTTTAAGCTCGTCTCCACCTATATCGTTTGAATCCGTGTCGGATTGAAAAAGTTGTTGGAAAAACGGATTATCGCGTTTTAGATGACTGATAATAGCGAATCCTGAAAATTGCACAATTCCGCGTTGAAAATTTTTCGAAACAATTTGCTGCAAAGTTAAGATTTATTTTAGCGGGATCGTACGTAGAGCCCGCGATTGCATTTCCGCCGCTATCGATTTCACCGCGCATCGTACAAGACGATTAACACTTCGTCACCGTCAGGGGGAAAATATTGACTCAATTGCCGTTAAGTGGATTTGCGCGCATGAAAATTTTCTCGCGCGAAAATCGCCATCGCGTGTACACGCGCAATTTTTAATAAAAAGTCGCATCAATAAAAACGCGCGCGTTATGCGCACGCGAGAATTTCTAATTTTAATAAATGTTCACAATTAAAATTTGATATGTATAAAACTCGGAAACGAGAAAAATTATCTGCCGTAACATTCGTGTTTGCAATATTAGAAGCATTTTTCCAATATTTAGTTTTTTATGAAATGCAAAACAAGTCAATGACGTAACAAAATTGAGTGAAAAATATTTCAATATTCGTTAAATAATTTAGAAGGTGTGACTAAATACTTTGAAAGTTGTCTAAAAAAAACTTTTTATTGTCAACTTTAGAGCCACAGAGCTAAGCCGATTATTCGAAAATATCGCGACAAACTTCCAGACTAATAAAATCATAACGATAAAAGATAATTGCATTCGGCGCGCGCTCCCCGTCTTGTATAACAAAAACAACAGATTTATCGGACCGTATCGTCTCTCGCGACTCGTCACGAAGAGACTCGAAAAGCGATTTCGCGCGCGGCCCTCATTAATTTTGCTCCGTTCTTCTCGCATCGTGCGCGAATTTTCGAAAGACGCGAGACATCGGAGACGTAATTTATCGGGAATTTGTCGCGCGACCTTTTTCGCGCCTGCGACGCTTGTTAAGGACTTCGGGAAAACTGAGATGTGCGGCGAGGCTCTTATTCCATCTTCTCTGCGGACGCTTAAGCGTACTTAGCCGTGGCGCCGCGGCAACTTAATTTTTCCATCTCTCTCTTTCTCTTCTCTCACCGAGTACTTAAAAAATCTTACATAATGGAAGCTCTTAGGCGTCCTTAAGACCCGTAATGAGAGCGCGGCACCTACTCGAAGTCCGCGAGAGATTCATTCAAAGTCGGCTGCGAGAGCTTGCGTAATTAAATTTTAAGGAAACGCCCTTTGCCGTCGCCGCACACTGTAATGCAAGAGAACGTTACTCCACTATCCCCTCCTCTCTCTTTCTCTCTCCCAGATAATGTAAACGGCCGGTACAGCGATGTAAAGTCTCGTGTCTTGTGTGTATAAACGTATATTAGACCCTTAGACCCGCGTCGGTGGGAACTTCGGTGAACAAACACGGCCATTGGACGGCCGAGTAAGTTCTTAATGAAGCTTAGGCTTGGCTGCTTGGGCTTATTCTGTCCGCCCTACCGGCTTCTTAGTGCATTTACGCCACAACGAGCGGACTCGTGTAATAGCTGCGCGCGCGGACCTCTATCTTGCTCCTCGTAACCCAAAAATGTATATGTACACGGAATTGTTAATAGGCGACTAACCACTATTACCTCGTGGGAACTTTCCTTCCGCAACTTTGCGGACGTTGCATATACGGGGGGCCAGCAATAATGCAGTATTGTTCACAAAGTGCTGCAAGATTACCGAGCAAAAGTTTCTCGCTCACCACCACCAGAAACTCGCGACAAAGTTATGTTGGCAAAGTAAAGAATAAAATATGTATATGCGTACATTTTGTTGCTACATGTGTTTCGTATTTTTTTTTTTAAATACGAAACAATTGTATTTTATTTGACTTTGAAATACAACGCGTCCCCGTCTTTGTATTCGTTCCCGTCGCGCTTATAAAAAAAAAAAAGTAAATAAATAAATAAACAACCAGCCGGTGAGATTGACAAAGGTCTAGTCGTGCGATAAAAGCCGAATCCGTGCCGCAGAACCCGAGATATACGTCACACCTCGAGTGTGATATAAATTCTATCGCGAATTGGACGCTGATAAGCAATACCATGTCAACCCACATGATCGCCATTTTGAGTAAAATACGTCTAAAACTTTTAGACGAACTTTATGA
>QVOA01022310.1:0-12285 GCA_014825685.1 Pseudomyrmex cubaensis
GCGTATAAGAGGCACGGTGTGCTCGCGCAGTTCGAGCGCCACTTCGTTGCGCGTGAACTTGGCGCGAGGCACTACCGTGCCTCTTGATACATGTATATTGTTGCGATCGCGGCCGTGTTAAGTCGCGTCACCGCCGCGTTGCTGCGCTCCGCGGAAAGGAAGGAACACCGCGTGTATCGTACAAGAGCTTTATTCTCGAACGCAATACAAAGGCCGCGATAAAACGCGAGAAAATCCCGAGCCGTTACGCGAGAAAATCTCGAGCGAGAAAATCCCGAGCTTGACCAACGCGTTGGTCAAGCCTGTCGTCGGTTCCGAGTCCGGCTTCAAACTCCACTTGAACCTCGCCGTAAACAACCCCGTTGCTACCCGAACAAAAGCATCCAAAGCGATCGATCGTTCGACGAACATCTTATACCGCGTGGACGACACGTACTGCATCTCGCAATAATATGTATACATATATATATACATGCATATTTCCGCACAACATCCTGCGAACGACTCTTATGACCGTATATTTCTTAGTTTAGAAACTTCAGAGCCCCTAAAGATTTTTTATTAATTATTATCAATAATGTTTATTAAAACTATCTAAATTTTCTAAGTCTGTATTATTATCTAAGTTCTCAGGTAAATTTCAATTAATCTCTTCTATAATAATATTATTATTTACGCCTAACTTGTGTCTACAATAAAAAAGTGAACAAATTCATAAAAATAGTGTCATACAAAATTAAATATAATTTACGATAATTTTAAATTAAAACATTATAAAACATTATAAAAGAAAAAATTATATATTAATATAAACATAGGTTTCAAATTTTACCAGAAAGACTTGATCACTGTTTGATAAGTCTTTAAATTTTAGCCAAAGTGCAAATAATTCTTTGTATCTTTTTTTCATATTACTGTTGATTTCTATTCGCTGCTGTTTTGAAGAGTTGCAGAATATTTGTATCCACAAGATTTTCTATGTATTTTAGAATATAAGCTCGTACTCCTTTTTTTTCAGTAACTGGTAATGAATACTTCATATTTATTATGTTGTTCTAAAGCTTGCTGATTATTTAATAATTTTGTATAATTATTTAATAATTTTGTATAATCTACAGCGTCCACTAAAAGTGGAGACAGTCCACAGCAAGTAAAGCCATTTGATAAACATTTTTCGACATTAATAGAATCCATAGCAGCTTTTAAAACTGTAGCAAAGTCATGTTTTTTAAGGGAAACACAAGTATTTTCAAATCTTCCAATTTGCAACAGCATTTTTCCATGTTTCTTTCAAGAGTCGAAATAAAGCTACATCTATGGATTGGATATGTCAAATTCGTATAAAGAAATTAGATCAATTCTATAAGCTACACAGAAGTCACTCAAAGCCATAGTTACGTGAGACGAGTATCCATCGAGAAAATTGGAAATTGAATTTTGGTTTTTATAGACCACGGGTAAACTATATCTGTTATGTATTCATAAAATGTTTCCGCAGTCATCCATCTATTATCGGATCTTCCTACACTCCAACCCTCAAATAATTTTTTTCACAATGAGTGCTGATAATCTTGTGTAAGAAAACATAACCATAGGCGATGGTATTTGACCAATAGCATTTGATGATTTCAAGCATTTTTCATTAGTAACTAAAAAATATATACTAATCTGATATGCTAACCTAATTGTAATTAATACTATTAAGTATTCTTTGTCATTGGCTCCAACTAAGATATACACAGATTTTGATTTTTTGTCATGAATGACTTTGTTTCCCTTTGGATTCAGAAAAAAGCCGTCTCATCACAATTGAATATTTGGGATGAATGGAGAAATAATAAATTTTTTTATTTTAAATAATTTTCTATTTCTTTAAACTAAGCACAAAGTTGCTTTTCCTTAACATTACTTCTACGTTTATTTAAGTTTTATGTTGTTTGTATAACGTATTTATAATTCTGGGTAACGCCGTAGGAAGCCTTCAAGTCAGTGCCTTTTTGGCTTTCCTTTAGTAAATTTTTTCTTTTTAATTCTTTTATCAGCAGTTGCACACTATCTAAAAGCATGTTTTTTATAATAGGAAAGCCTTTACTGTCTAAAAAATCTATTCGTTGCTCTTTTTTATTTGTCAATATTACTTTTTGGACTACTCTTTTTACTTAGAGGATATATTCCTTTATATTTACTTCTCATTGTAAAAAAAGGCACTTTATATGTTGCACTTGCTGCTCTGACACTAACTCCTCTAGAAATAGCACTTAATGCATCTTTTACAGCTTGCTCTGTATTGTTTAAACTTCCTTTTACTACATTTATTTTTTTTATTTGCATTATTTTTTTATCATTTTTTTTTTTTTTGTTTTTTTTGTTTTTGTTTTTTATTCGCCATCGAGATGAAAACTTTAGGTAAAATTAGTTTTACATAAAAATAGAGAGTTATACATATATTAAGTTTTGAGGTTACGTTAATAATATGTATTATTCTCAATAAAATGCTTGAGCAGGAGTGCGGCCCTGGCGTCACCCAGAATTATAAATACGAACAACATAATTTACGTGACCCTTACTTGTTTTCTTTAAACCTTACTTGTTTTCTTTAAACTTCAATAATTTTAGTACAGGACACACTTTTATTCTTTTATAATGAAATACGAACAACTTTCAACTTACAAAATTACTTTTTATGCAAGCATGAATGATAAATCAATCAAAACCAATTGCTGTTTATTGTTGCCAACTATTACGAACAAAGTTACAAAAAAAATAAGTTTCTTACTTTCAAAGTTTTGTTGTTGCTTATACTGCTTTTAAGTTCCAATTCAAACATTTATATGCAAAACTCGCATATAAATGTTTGAATAATTTAGAAATATTGTTTCTCAATTAATTCGATAAACCGAATGTTTATAATAATTCACAGAAAGCAAAGTGAGTAGAAATTAGGACACTTATCTTATTGCAAAGTTTGGTAAATGACTTATGTTCAGATCGACCTAATCTTTACACTTCGGCTGTATCAAAATTTTTCAGACATCTTGTATAATGATAAGAAGATAAAGGTAAAACTTTATAAAAGGGGAGCAGCCTTCGATGACCTTCAGCTTGTCATATGGTATCAAGAGCGTGACCAAGTGAGGTTCTGAAGGTTTTATCCGGCGGTCATTGTTTGTTAAAAAGTTATTAACAAAAATGTTTCACTAATACAACATCGTTTTTTGATACCGTGTACATTTTAGAAGTAAATGAATAATGTATATGTACAAAAATCTATTCGTGTTACACACAAATATTTATGTGTATGCGTAAAGACAGTATATTCCGCCTTTCCTACGAGGGACTCCACTATCAAAAAACTAGACACATAGATTTGAGTTGAACCTTGCTTTATGTGGAAAGTTATAAACTTATGTGATCTCACTACAATAAGTGACGACTGAAACCAAGATGAAGTCCATTTAAACCTTCTCACGCAAAGCGAAATTCAATCCAAACCTATGTATCTAGTTTTTTGATAATGGAGCCTCCTCCCCGTAGAAGGAGCGGAACACACTGCCCTCACACATACATACAAATATTTTATGTGTAACACAAATGTTTTTGTATATACATCATACATTTACTTCTGAAATGTACACAGTGTCAAAAAACGATGTCTTATTGGAAAAACTTTTTTTGTTAATAACTATTTACCAAACAACGACGGTCGGCTAAAACTTTTAGAATCTTACTCAGGACTAAAATATTTTACTTAGGAACAAAATATTTTCTCTTTAAATGTACGTCGGAAAGTGATAAATTATTTCTAAAACTTTTTTTTGTTCAGACCTTTTTAACAAACAACGACCGCCGGACAAAACCTTTACATCCTCAATCAGGGTCATGTTCTTGATGTCATATGTCAAGCTCAAAATCATCAGAAACTGCTCTCTTTTTATGCAGTTTTACTTCGAAAATGATATCTTCATGAATTTCGGTTCTTTATAACTGTTATAGAAAATAAATCTTCTTCGAAACTGTTTTAGTAAGAACCGATATATAACAGTTCAAAATAGTTATTTTTGGAACCTTTTCGATCCCTGGTTTAGACTTTTCACAAGAGGCAAAGTCTATTGACACGATTATTTTCTATTTTCTATTTTCTATTGTGTTTCAATAAAACAATATACAACATTTTACTTGATGCTACTGTCTGATATCACTCTTTTTGTAAGGTAGATTTTGTAAAAAAGAAGTTTTTATAGTATATAGTATTACATAAAATTCCTATTAAATGAAGGTTAGAATTTTACTTCAAGTCACTTCAATGTTGCGCGTGTACTTGGCGTTTTTTTCTACCTTTTTTTTGAAAAAGTTAGATTGTTTGGAATATTACTCCTTTTTTTGTGACATATGGTTCAATTATAGTAATACCCATTTTAGTAATACCATATATGTGTATATATCATTTACGCGTAGCAGTTCATTCAGAGTTAAAAATTTAAAATGTGTCATATCTCAACATTTGCTAAATCAATCAACTTCTTTGTAGTCTAAGAAAAAAATATAAAATTGTTTTTATTACACAATATATGACAAAACGAATTCACTATCTTTTCGCAGTTTCCGTTGATATAGTTGCATGGATAACGAGTAATATCTTTATACATTGAGCGATCCGTACTAAATAAATGCATTGTATTTCTGTTGTTTCTTTTAAACTATTTTACTGCAAATATTAGTTAAACTTTGATATTAGATATGAACGCTTTAATAAATGTAATTCAACTCTCATAGCAACAAACTTTTTTTCTATATTAAACTTTGATATTAGATATGAACGCTTTAATAAATGTAATTCAACTCTCATAGCAACAAACTTTTTTTCTATATACTAATACACAATGGATTAGAAACCCGAAAAAATGACCATAAATCAACCATTTTATATTCATTAACGATCTTTTTTCGCTACATATATCAAAATAGTTAAAAACAAAAATTTATGTTGCTACATTAATTACAGATTTAAATATCTGGTTTTTTTGTATTAAGTTAACATAGATTTGTCTATTATATATATATATATATATAATAAACAATCTATATTATATATATATGTATATACATATATAAAATCTATGTTGTGTGTGTAATAAATAAATAAATAAATATGTGAGATTTCCGTAGTGTTGTTTTGTGTTTGTATTTCAAAAACGAAAGCTGATAATCAAGTTTTGTAAAATGAATTCTATTCCTGGAAGTATGTGCAAGAAAAACTAATACCAACAATTTTTTTTTTTTGTATATTACATATGTAGTTTTTAAATTGAATCTAAGTCTTTAAAAAGTGATGTTTTGAAGGAAAAAAATTTTTAAGTAACCAAATAGTTATATATACCATCATATTCCGACATCTTATTAATACCATTTTGTAGTGTTAATACCACTGGTTATTAATACCACTTTCTTCTTTCAAATCATTAAAAATTTAGCTGCTTTTATCTGCCTTTGTGGAATTGCTACATGTTTATGTATAAGCGCTCCGCGCTTTGTAACGGTCGCTTTCCTGCGAACATGCCAACGAACTTAGGGTCGGATTTAGATATTTGCCGCTTGGAACTAAAAAGTAGCTACGCTTCTTGAGACCCGGATCTCGATCGCTATATTGCTTACTTGCATTTTTATTTTTATTTGCTGATCTTTTTGTTTATTTGCAAATCTACGGATGATGAATATAGTTTCGATATTTTAAGTGAATGTTTAGGAATCGACTGATTCTGATATTCAACGCAATTCTGATACAGAAATTCAGGATTTTTGTTTCTAAAATACATTTTCTTATGTAAAAAACTTGAATTAAAACTTTAAGTTTTATTTTAAATTATTAAATTTTTTAATTTTACTGAATAAAATAAATGTTTTCTTTTTTAATGTGCGAAATGTGTTGTACTTTTATTTTTCAGCGACCTAGAATACTTTAATATACAAACTTTCGTCTAAGTCAAACATCTTTTAAACATTCGAGGTCATTTTGAATTCCTCATTTTATTTTCGGTAATTTTGACCTCAGATTCGTAATCGGCGACTTCAAAAACTCTAATATATCAATTTTTGCTATGGCGAGTCATCTTTTTGACATTTAAGGCCGCCATTTTGAATCCGTCATTTTGTTTTTCGTAATTTTGATCACGGATTCGTAATCGGCGACTTCAAAAACCCTAATATATCAACTTTTGTGTAGATCAAATGATTTTTTACTTTTTGGCCAGCTTTTCTGGATTTTGGACCACTGTGCGACGGTGCGGTTGTTTAGAGATTCGAAATTGAGAGCTGTCACGGCGCGCCTCGTCGATTCATGTTACGTGTTATTCCCGTTGTATTCCTGTTATAATAAAGTGCTTTTGAAAGAGATCGCGTTTTTCTTTTGCCGCGGTCGCGCGTTCGCATCGAGTCGGAGAAGCAGGGGCGCTCGCGCAGATGCAACAATATTCAACAATGTCAAAAATTCTATAAGCATGTATTTCCACAAATCTCACTAAAATAAAATTTTAGTTGCCTTTTGGCCACTTTTTCGGGCTTCTATCCCACTGTGTAATGGTAAGAAATAATAAAAAGTGTAACAAAGTAATTATTTCAATATCGTCTTATACAAACTGTAATACAATTCTATAACATTAATTATTATTATTTTCAAATTATAATGTTTATTACAATATTAGAGATATGAACAAAACGGATCATCATTTTTTCGCGATTTCTGTCAAGCAATATGTATAACGTTATATAAAAAAAACGTTAACTATTGTTTATTAAATATAAATATGATGCGAATAATGATCTCAGTTAAAAAAGTGAGATGCAAGTAAAAATAGAAAGAGAGCGAGAAAGTACGTATATGGAAAAAGAACAGAAAAAGAAAAAAAAGAAAGACAATTTATACTATTAAAACAAATATATTAATTAAAACATATAACGACTCTTAAGAGATGCTGAATCGACAACGATAAGTCCGATCCAGTAGTCATTCAGCTGCTACGCTGTCCAGTAAGTAATGTACTCTTTCGGGACCGAGTTTGACCAAACCAAAGATAGATGATATGAAAGAGATAAAGATAGACATGTGTGTCTCTCCGGCGGTTCTGCTAAACCTGCACTAATCTTATTATAATATTTTCTCTTTGTATAAGCTTCAAAATCTTTTTCTAAAACACTCAAAATATTCGTTTATCTCTAGAATGGCTCGGACAATTTTTGTTGTGATTCATACTGCAAATTTTGTATACAAAGTGATGATAATTGTATACAATGTTGTCTATGTGATAATCCATAAACTTTTTTTTGTTGTTTTCGTTTGTTTTGGCCAGGCCATATTTTAGCATATTCTTTTTTATTCTGAAGAAGCGTTTTTTATCTTCTTAAGAGGATGCTGAACCGTCCTGTTTTATCGGCAGTTTTTTTTGCACAACTTACTCTGCAACCATTAATCGCAATAAAAAACGCAAAATCGGCATTATGAATTACAAGAAAACTTGTCCGAGCCATTCTAGAGACATAAACGAATATTTTGAGTGTTTTAGAAAAAGATTTTGAAACTTGTAAGAAAAGAAAATAAGATTAGTGCAGATTTAGCAGATCTGGAGATACACATATGTCTACTCTTATATATGTCCTCTCTCATATCATCTGACTTTGGTTTTGTCAGGTACCGAAAGAAGGCGCTACTGGAGTCCCTGTAGTATGAGTCTGGCAGTTGTCTTCTATCTTATTGGTCTTGACAAAATATGATAGGACCAATAAGATATCTCAACTGCATATTTCGCGCGCGGTATCATTCAATATAAGAATAGAATAGAAGAAGACAATAAAAAAAAAATTGTTTTTAATAGTTTTATTTACATACAATATAAAAATACAAGTTTACATACACTACAAAAATATAAATTTACATACACTACAAATAGTATCATAACCATTATACATATTAGTATTTTGTATCTATAATGCTCTTTGTTCCGAATTTGCTGGGAAACTTCTTATCAAAAAAAGCTTTTCTCCGTTGAATTATAACAATTCGGGATAAATATGCTGATTAGGGGAACAGCTTCTGAGCTGACATATGTTATCAAGGTCATGGCTCTGAGTGACCTTCAAAAGGTTTTAAGTAATGCTCACTGTTCGATAAATAGTTATAAACAAAAAATGTGCGAAACGGTTTATTACGATTACCTCGGAAAGTAATCACGTTAGGAAAAAAGTTTTTAAACAAAAATGTAGGAAATTCGATTTTTTATAAAAAAAAGTTATGATCAAGAGGCACGGTAGTGCCAAGTTCACGCTCGAAGTGGCGCTCGAACTGCGCGAGCACATTGTGCCTCTTATATGCAAAATTCAGGTAATGAAAGAGAGCGGAGATTTTCACGGAGCAATATTTCAGTAACAACTGAACCGATCAATTTCGTTTTAGTCTTAATCGATTCAGAATAAAACATTTAATAAAAAAATATTCTTGCGTTTTTTGTGGCTTCTGAATGAAGATAATGGAAGAAAACGAAAATGTGTGTGAAGTTTTTTACATTCAGAAACGTCATGGTCGTCGTCCTAGACCAAATTGTGTGCATGTTCCTAGTGCTTCTAAGAAATGGCGGTACAAGCGCGTTGAACGAAAGAAAAAGAAGAGTATTGTAATACCGGCAACATCTCTGATAACTTTTTCTAATAACCTGTTTTGAAACTTGTATAATTTAACTTTATAAAGTTAAAAAGTAAAAATTAATAAATGAAAAATTGATCGAATAGTATAAAAAATTTTTTCTTTATAAAACTTGATTTACAAAGTTGAACAATTCTATAAAATACAAAATGTGTGATATTTCGAAAAACTTATTTTTTCAAAAAAAAGGTAAGAACAGGCGCCAAGTACACGCACAACACATATTGTATTTAAATTAAATTATTACAAATTGATTTAAATTAAAAATCTTAAATTGATAATAAACAAGAAGAAGATTCTTTAGGGCTCTGAAGTATTAAAACTATTGAATGAATTAAATTAATTTGAGTGTTAAGAGCCGTTTGCAAGATGTTATGCAAGATGTATATGGAGGAAAAAAATTATTTACATCAAACAACATACATCAAAATAATTTTTTTATCAATTTAAGATTTTTAATTTAAATCAATTTGTCTAAGCACATTCTCTGCATAACATCTTGCAAACGGCTCTTAACACCCGAATTGATTTAATTCATTCAATAATTTTAAAAATCTTAAGTCTAACTATTTTCTTTATATGCTACAAAAACTTCTTTCTCTATAAAACCTGTTTTACAAAGTTATATATTACAAAACAGTTTTTCTCTAAAAACCTGTTTTACAAAAGAAGTGATATCGAAAAGTAGCACCAAATAAACTTTTGTACGTTATTTTATATACGACAAAAACTTATTTCTCTGTAAAACTTTTTTTACAATTATATACTACAAAACATTATTTTTTACTACAAAAACTTCTTTTAAGAAATGACATCGCCGTGCGTGGAAAACTTTAAATTATGTCAAATCATACATGTAGATTTTGTTTTATGTGAAAAGTCAAAAACCCATGTGGAATTTTTCAAAATAAAAAATATTTAATACATAAAAACTTGGCGCGGCTGCATCGAAAACTAAGTGCTTTCCAGCTATTAATACAGGCGTGACTATGTTCATTAATGTGAATGAGACACACTATATTCTTTCTTACTAATGAACACTTTGTTGAACAATGTCGCCTGTGTACGTAACTGGAAAGCACTCTTAAATTGACACGATGCAGCCGCGCCAAGTTGTTTTGTATTAAATAGTTTTACAAATTTTTTGTTAATACCTATTTAACGAAGAGTGAGCATTACTTAACACCTTTTGAAGGTCACTCAGGGCCATGACCTTGATAACATGTGACAAACTCAGGGCTGGAAGCTGCTCCCCTAATCGGCATATTTACCATTTTCGATTACGGTTCTAATATCGGTTCTGATATCGGTTCTATATCGGTTACAGTTACAGGTAATAACATTTATATTTATACTTTAAGTTTACATTCCTATAATGATTAGGTGAAGAGTTAAGGTTATAATAATATCTATTTTTTTACTAACATGAAAATTATATATATTAATATATTTTATATTTTATATTTGTTTCATAAATGTTTTGTAATTTTGTCTTTTGTAATTTTGTTCTACGTATATTAATTTTTAAAATATTTTTGTAACAGACAACATATTTGTAAAGCAAATATAAAATATAAAATATATTAATATATATAATTTTCATGTTAGTAAAATAGATAGTATTATAACCTCAACTCCTCACCTAATCAGTATAGGTATGTAGACTTGAAGTATAACCAAAGCATGAATATTATTACATGTACCGTAACCGATATAAAACCGATATCAGAACCGATACTAGAATCATAATCGAAAAGAACCGATATAGAACCGATATCAGAACCGATATTAGAACCGTAATCGAAATTGATATCTTCATGAATTTCGGTTTTTTACAACTGTTATAGTAAATAAATCTTCTTTGAAACTGTTTTGAAAACCGAAATCGATATTGTAACAGTTTTTAAACTTAGGTCTAAACCCGTATGAAGTTTCGCTTTTTATCCAAAAAATCCGATGATGCATAAATGCTTCGGAAAGTTTTCATCATGGAAAAAAGGGGAGAGAAGCAAAGAAAAAATTGGGAAGCAAAGAAAAAATTTGCTGGGCTTGCTAAATTTAATGCTAATGTCGGCGGTACTGTAACTTTTAAGTCTTATAAATTGAAAAGTACTTAACAAAAAAATATTTAATTAATGTTTTGAAAAGCTTTCGAAATACGCTAAAAGAATATGCAATAAAAAGTAGAGGATTTCATTTAAGAAAGTGATTCTGACGTTCACGTGACTTTGACAACGCTATTTATAATAAAATTGCCATGTAATATGCCTTATAAAACCATACAACTTTTAAAAGAAACAGTGGAAATAAGGCCTATGTAAGCGTGAACACGAGTGGATATGTGTAATCTTTGTATTTTGCACATATATGTTACAAACGTTTCAACCATTGATTTTGGTCTTTATTAATGTTGAAACTATAAACCTACAACTTTTATATAAAATATTTTTTTGAAAATGCGTATTTTCCGAGATATTAAAGAATTTCAATACTTTTCATACACTTTGTATATATAGAGTGATTCATTTTAATCGCCAGGCAGATGTCTCTAAAATTAAGAGATAGAAAAAAAGTTTCAAATAAAAGTTATAGGGTTTTGAAAGGAAAATACAATGGTCTCATTAAACTTTTTAAATGAGAGTTCCCACTTTTTATTGCATATTCACATTGCATGTAGCTGACATCAAGGTATCAGAACACTGGTTACAACACATTTTTCGTTGAGATATTTTGTCCTCGGTGACGAAAAGTTTAAGAGAGATTGACAGAAAAACAAAAAGACAGGAAGAGAGAAACAGAGAAGAAAGACAGAGAATAAAAGAGAAAGAGAGAGAGAACATAACATTTGTAATTTTTTGAGAAATTGATTGAGACTAAAAGGAAGTCAATCGGTTCAGCAATTTGACGAGATATGACGAATCTTACATTTGTTAAATCGAATAAACTGTTTGACTCGCGTAAATAAGTTACGTTTGGCCTAAGTAATATAAATAATATAGTAATAATATAACTAATATTAAAATATATATATATATATATATATATATATATACTCCGATAGCCAAATGATAGTAGTATGCCAGTAGTATGCACGCAGGTTTAATCAGCACTTTCAGTAGATTCCACTCAGCTGTATCATCATAGTGAGTGAATTATGTAGGCACGATATGTAAAGAAAGCAATACAGCAAAAATATAGAATTATATGAAAAATGAAATGACAATAGCACGTTATGCTTCAAATCTGCTACATTTATTTTAGCAAGTTCTGCTTGATTAATGCAATAATATTTGCATCACGGCATGACACATTTATATTCTTTTTTTTTTCTGCTTTTCTGTCGACACTAGTTGAAATAACAGATTATACTAACAGATTATAAACAGATTATAATAACAGATTATAAATAGTTATAATAACAGTTTGAATGCTGGCTACATTGTACTGGCATAATGTGTTATTGCAGACTTTGCAAAATATGCTCATTCAGTCTTGGTTATCTGGTGTATATACAGGGTGACCAATGGGAATGTGTTGAAAGTAAATAGTTATTACTTCGTAACAAATAGGCCGAATAAAATGAATTAAACGCCATT
>QVOA01022343.1:0-16086 GCA_014825685.1 Pseudomyrmex cubaensis
ATATGATTTTAAGAATTGAAATCTCAATTCAAAAAACTCACTTGTAAAAATTTACAAGTAAATACATATGTATTCATATATATATACACGCATATTTCCCCGCACACATCTTGCAAACGGCTTTTACGACCGTATTTTTCAGTTTGAAACTTCAGAGCCTAAATTGATAATTAATTAACAAAATAATTTTTTTAAAATACGTGATGCAAGTTTTGCGTTAATCAAATATGGGGTGGATTGAACAACAATTGTCACCAGAAGCCAAACATATGTTTAAAAAATAACAGACGTTTCGACTGCTCTCTGTTTTTTTTTCAATTAATAAACTAATTAATAATCACATAAAGTAGATCTAAAATAAATGAAATTAAGGAAATTTAAGTCAATAAAAAAATAGAGAAAAATAGAGGAAGCGCAGGCTCTTATGCAAAATAAATATTCAAAATTCTGCGCCCGGCTCTCGTCTATTCGCCTATTTTGAGCGATTTGGATTTATCGAACCCCCTCAGGGAGAACTTTCCTATATTTTGATTAAAATTTAAGTTTCTCCGGAGGTCGCGTTTTCTTCTACATTAATATTTCAACATGTGAGATTAGATTGCGGTCTTCGAGCTTACGCCCAAGAAGACTGAAAAAGATGTATCAGTAACTCCGTTATCTCCGCGATACGGCGGAAATGTTAATATAGTTAATACAGTTTGGTTGCGCAAGAAGTTTACACAAGGTTATCGCGTTGTATTAACACACCGGTATCCGGCGGCGAAAGTTTTCACATCTACTCTCTCTCTCTCCACTCTCTACATATATATATATAAATGCTCGGGAATTAGTGGATATTGTATCTGCCGTGTGAATACACAAAGATGCATGCAAAGTTTGAGACGTGTGTTTACAATTTTCGGGTACATGCACCCCTTTAAAGGCGGCTCTCTCCTGTAACATGCCACTGTTGGCACACCGTTAATGCTAAACATGTATCATCAAAATGAGGGCGCTCCCGGGTTACGTTACTGCAGATTGTGTTTGCCAAAACTGGCAACCAAGTTTCTCGAGAGAAGCGTGTAACGTGATAATTTGTCGGGCGAATTCTTTTTTTTTTTTTGCGCGCGTGTAATGCAAAAAAAATGTAAAAGCTTACTTGTGTTTCTCCGCGAAACTTAAAAAAGTCGCGTTTCTCCGGAATCAACATTTCGCGGGTTGAAGGTATATTTTGAAATTTCCACGGCGAATATGCGCGGGCCTCTCGTCAATTTCCCGCGAAAAGAAAGACGGCAAAACTGAAGGAGAGTAGAAGCGCCGGAGACTCTTGCGACGTAAAGATACAACATCCGCCCAAGGGCGAAAGAAGAAAGAGAGAGTTAGGTCGGAGGGTCGACTACCTCGTGAAATAACAATTCGGTTTCGATCGCGAGGAGTCTGGAAATTTTCATCTCCGCCCGAAGGCACGAGACGCGCTGGCGGGAGGGTTTGAAGGGGGTGACTGGCGGTCCGTCCTGGAAAGGTGGCGAGAGAAGGAGGCTGGGATCCCGTAGGGGGTGTCGAGCGGAGGTGGTAAGGAGAACTAGGGGGATGAAACTGGGCGAACGAGAGGGGGGGTTTGGACGGAGAAAGGGGTCGGCGGTAGGCGGCGGGGGGAGGGGTGGAGCGGCGAAGGGTTTAAAATAATAGTAGAACACAGCGGCTGAGTCGGTCGCGCGAGGAGAGTGAGGAGAGGGCTCCGCCCCGCGAAATATGGCGAGCTTCGCCAGGACGTGATTGGGTGACGGGAGGACCCCGAAGCTCCCAAGCCAAGACATTGGTGCCCCCTTTTCGCGCTGCTACCCCCTGTTAACCGTTTCTCAGGTACCTGGAGGGTGCCCTCTTGCCACTCGCTCTCTTGCACTTTCTCTTTCGCTTTATCCTAACGCTCTCTCCCTCACTTTCTCCATCCTCTCTGTCTCGGTCCTCAGCGTCGAGCTCACGGACCAGACTCGGTGAAATATCCTTGCCCATTGTCTGGACGACGCAACCGGTCGACGCTCGATACCTCCTGGCACGCGGGCATCAGCACGTGGTAGTAAAATACGGGTCGCCGGCGGATCGGCACCAGACAGTACTTGCGGTCGGCGCGTAGTTAAACACGGAAAGCAGTTCGATCGTTCTATTTTAGTGTGTGTGTGTGTGTGTGTATGTGTGTGTGTGTCTCACGACTGAATTCGTGAATCTCGTAGCGCTAACTTCCGGAAAAAGTCAATTTCCTGTTTAATAAAAATCTATAGTCCACATACAAAATATATTTCACACATACACGCACACATGATGTAACCTTGAAGCTGCACGAAGTTATTTGCGGCAGTCCCTATGTGGAAATCGCATCTTTCATCCGACAAATTAATTAACATAATCCACAAATAAACGTGCAATCCGGCGTAACCACATTCTCTTAGCGACTGCGAAGGTGGAAATATTCTCATAAACAATTGCATGAAACTTGGCGGCGCATTTAATTTTCAAACGCCGTCGTATATATATATATATATATATATATTTGAAATATTTCTCTGACACGCGGAACGACGGTTGTCACCCCGCGACAGCCGAGCTCGTATGTCACGAAATATCCTTATCCACTGTCTGGTCGATATACGAATGGGCATCGCTCGATATCCCTTTTGCATGCGGAAATCGTACATAGTGCGAGATGTGAAATTCGGTTCAGCTTCGAGGTGGTCAGCAGAACGAGCTTCCGGTCTGGAGACCCGATAATCTCGGGCTGCGCAGTTCCATGCATGGAGTTGTCAATCAGGGTTGATGGTGTCCCGCTGGAACGTCCGCTGTCTGTCCGACTCGTCGACGGATATATACGAGGTCCGGACACCGCGCGACATCCGCAGTATTCATGCGATCTATCTGATCGCCTTCCTGTTCGCGGGCGGTACGATCGCGCGCGGTCTCTCTGTTTCGATTCAATGTGGTATTAAGCTCTCGCGTCGCTCCCGGTTCCGATACAATAACGCCGCGATAAAAGTAGCTCCCCTAGATCGATAACGCACAAGATTAATGTGCGCACTTGCAAATTTCTGTCTCTCTCTCTCTCTCGCTCCCCTCCTCTCTCTCTCTCTCTTTAATGTTCATCGGCCTCAATTAAGATACTGGCCGCTTTAGCAATTTGCGAAATTGATTTTACATTTTTTACTCCCGTTGATTTCGACAAATTGCGAGGCGTCAGCTTTGCAATTTATACTCGTTGTACTTTATTGCCGATCGTGGGCGAGCGCAATCGTTCGTAGAAAACTGGATTAGATGTTTCAAGTTTTTTCGAATTTAGTTTAAAGCTTTCTCTCCGGTCGCTATTCTATGTTTTGATGACGTTTAAAGAAGAATGGCACAGATTTCACTGCGATTTATAGCTTAAGTTTTTTTTTTTTTTTACTTTTTCTTCCAAATTATAATATTTCTACAATTCTGGAACTTGTGAAAATATGCGGAAAACTGACGTCCTGAATATTTTTTCCGCATACCTTTGAGAATCATAATATATCAACTCTTTTTATACGATAAGGTTAGGTTAGGTTGCGCAACGAAATTTTTCCGATATATTTCTCGCCTCTGACGTCGTTGAAAACAAGGACGTTTCTGCCGAATGGAACCGGGCCTTAATCAACATTGAAACGTCTAATCGACTCTCGCCGAGACATCAATTCCACCGTTCGCAGTCGGATTGAAAATCCCGTGAATGCTCGTGGCCGCTACTCCCCCAAGCGACATGAGGGAAACACACAGGTAGGCCCGGGGATTCGAATTAGCGCGAGATTTCGTGCGGGTTTCGCGGTAATTGGAAGCGGTCGTTTTTGCCATCGCGCTCTCGGTGGGTAGTTACGTTAGGGGGAGGGAGGGAAGGGAGAGTCGAACACACCGAGCAGGTAGATAGTGGGGTACTTGTTTGCGGAGGGCGCGAATAGATTAATCATCCGTTAAGCTTGGGCAAGACGTGTACGCGTCGGTGGCTGTGCCGGCTTAATCCAGGCAGGTTCACCCCTTTATGCCGCCGCCTGTCCTCTTCGGGTATCAACCCCCGCCTGGCTCCGCCGCGACGGAATAACAGATGTAACCCGAGCGCCTTACACAGCGGCGAGTTACGCCCCGAGACACGCCGGATTGTATAACTTCGTCAGCTCTCCCTCCCTTTCTCCCTTTTCCCTTTTTTTATAATGGATTTTCTCGCTCGCGTGTGACAAATTAATGTAAACATCGTGCGGTACGGTCACTTCTCGTTTTGTTCGCGTTTTTTAATCTCCCGAAGTGTACTTTTACAACTGCCTAGCCTCGGAACATTAATTTTTATTGCCAGTATATCGAATAAATATTTTTTTTTTTTTCAATAAATATCTAACCAATGTCTGACCCTTGGAATATTTATCTTAAATTAACATATAAGTTTGGTTAGTAGGTAACTCGAGGTTTTGTTTTAAATACAAATCCTTTTTTGCGGGTACATTTTTCTCTGTTTTTAATGTCCCCGTGCGCTTCTGCGCGTCAAAATTACACGAAGCGAGTTTCGTATATATTTTTGAGATGAAACTTTTACAGGTGTTGGGGATGAACGCGCGAAAAACAGAGCGAGAAAGAGAGAGAGAGAGAGAGAGAAATCTTAGAAAGGGAATTTTATATCCTCTTCCGCGTGCAACATAAGCCGCGGGCAAACTTCGTCTTACGCTTAATACGATTCTGCGTTTCATACAGTCTTACTTTCTGGACAGACGATTTACGTTGCCTCTCCGCAACAGCCACAATCCTCCCCCTCCCTCCCCTCGTCCCGAGTCGTCGTCCAACTTCCAGTTCTATCGACTTTGCGGCATAGCCGTGAATACAGATTATATCGTACGATGGTGATCCATAAATGCATGGTTGTGTTGGTTGTAGTTTATGCGCCGTTGCATAGAAATTTAGGATTGCCGAAGAGCTGAATTTATATTTCGCGCAAACCGTATTTGATAACATCGGTATATCTTCGCCCTAATATTCTCGAATGCGCGCTTTATGCGGCAACTTTTCTCTCTCTCGAAATCGCGCTACAACATGCATATAACGTTTCTGAGCGTGTAAATATAAAACACACAACAGCGAAAAACTTACAGAATTAACACTTGAAAGTTTACGTAATAGGAAAAATACAAATACAAATTTATTGCGAGAGAATTTTTTTTTCCTACACGATGTCCGCGGTAACAAGTAAAAAACAGCTCGTTATTATTTAGTTTTTGCAATTTGTCGCAAGCTCGTGCGTGGAGAAGCGCGAAAACTCGACTATACCTTCGCGAATCTATGTATTTCGTCGATAGAACGCGACGGGGAGAGATAGCGAAAAGAGGACGAAAATAACTTACGAAACGATAAAAACGAGGAAGAAAGGGGAAATTTCATATCGTCACCCTCGTCGCGTAAGATCGCTGAGGCGATGCGGAAACGCACCTGAGCGCCGTTTTTCTTCACGCCGTTTTTATTTTTTTTCCCTTCGCTCACAAGCGACGCAAAACAGTCGGTGCAAAAAGAATTTAGAGCGCTGTTTAAGAAACTGCGTTCTTGCGTAATGAAATAGCCGCATGCTTAATTACGTCCGCGCGAAACTCATAATAAGTTTCCTCCACGGTAAATAAACCTCTTTCATATCATTTACATATTCCGTAGCGATATTCTGTAGTGCGACATGTAACGACACGGTGACAGTTTTTTGTATAAAGAATTTTTTTCGAGACAAAAAGAAAAGCCGTGAGTCCACCGGTGGTAGGGGCGAAATTTAATCGGCAAATATAAAAAAACGAACGTTTCGATTTTTATTTTGTACAAAGAATTTTTTCGCGTATTCTTCTCAACTTTTGCGAAATATTTACACATCGGTCACTTTTACACGAATCGCCGTGCATAATGGCGGAATTGTTCAATGGCGCTGCGAGAAATTAAAATAAAGGTACTTAGGCGGTGCTCGACAATAGGCCGCGCAAGCGTGCCGACGTGTCAGAATCGCGCGCGCGACTCCACCGCGCTTTAATACAGAGTACAATCGTGTCAACAGCAAAACCGACGCGGCAAAAATCAAGCCGCGGTGTTAATTGTGGCTACACTGATTTCACCTCATCGTTACTCGTACGTTCCGCCGCGCCGACAATTCACTCCCCCTCCCCCCTCCCTCTCTTTCGGTGTGTTCCGACCAACCCCTCATGCACGCGAGGTGGTTTTTGGAGCGCACACAAACGGGAAAGATGTACGAGGGTGAATATCGACAGCTACTGTCTATTGAACATCGCTTGTCTGCTCTTACGAAAAAAAAAAAAAAAAAAAAAAAAATAATTGACTGACGCCGCGGATACGCAACGTCATCCGACGTCGTCGTCGTCTTTGTGTAGTTGAATTTAATTTATACATCGGTCAGTTATTTATGATCTCTGTGATATTGCGTTCGATTATTATTGCCCCTCCCCGCGAAATAATTGCACGCGCATAAATATTAATCACCAAGTGACATGTAATTTGTTACACTACATTATTTGTCTATTTTATGACTTATTCATTGCTATGAGTTGCGTTGGTTTATTACGTAACATTGCCATATTGCTATTGTGCAAAATGAATTTGTGGTTGTGATACATGGATCCCGAAAACTACTGACACGAGACTTACCCCTGTTATAATATTAACGAGAGTCTGAAACAATCGAGCGACTAATTAACGAACTAATACCCGTACACCCGTTGTAAATAATTTATGAGTAATTAATGTTATACAAGTAACATGTTTTGCAAATTTATCCAACGATCGGAACCGATTTCGGAAACTCGCACATCAGCTGGAAAAAGGAACTCGCGGAATTTAAAGTGGAATATATCCGTAGAATATATATACAATATATAAAAAAAAAAAAAAACAAACTCAACCGCAACCGCAAATATCGTTGCAATCAACTATCACGCGATATCTGTTAATTTCGAACATTAACTACTGTTGGAATTGTAAATGCATTATTGATTGTTATACACTAAACTGTTAATGTTTTGGGTAAATGAGTATTGGGGAAATATCGCATTGAACAAACGACTATTGTTTACCGATCAGTATTTAATAATTTGAGCCTGCTGTAATAATTATTATATAATTTGTTTGGAAAACATCATCCCTTCACCGTCGATTAATATTATCATTCGCGTACGTTGAAAGTGCATTAAATGCTAATGTCTCTAGAGACAAACGGCGTGTAGCCTTGCACTTTCGTCCTAATATTTATGCAAATCCACGCAACATCGCTTCTTCCCCCTTCCCCTTTTCCGATTGCTAACGAGAATCAAAGAGGGGGGTAATAGATTATTTCTAACCGCCGTGACCGCGCACTCGAAACGGTTTAGACGGTTCTTACGAAGCTCAGAGAGGAGATAAGCGCACCGTAAAAGTTTTTCGCCCGGCTTTACATGGAGATTGGTGCGTATCGATCGTCCCGCGACGGTCGAAATTTTGTTTAAAAGCCCGCCCCCCAGTTATCACTAAGTCCGACCTTTTCTCCACGTCTTTTTTTTCTTTCGCGCGAGATCTCACTCACCGGTCGCAAACCGAGAGAGGTAAGAGGCCACTTTCCTACAACGGAGTGTTAAAGCCAACTGAAGCGTTGGTCTCCATGAATAACAAATGCACAATCTCTAGCCTCTACTGGCACCTTGGCCCTCACCCCGCCAAGGTTTCAGGAAGTTTTCCACCCTCTCTTTCTCTTTCTCTCTCCGGCTCTCTCTCTCTTTCTCTCTCTGGAGAACCTGGAAAACTTTTAACTGGATACATTACCTGCTTGACTACCGCCGTCTTTCCTTTTTTTTTTTTTTTTTTTTGCGCAGCCGCCGTTATTAGAGATTTCATGGAGGAACCGGGGGAAAATAATGAATAATAGTCGCGAGGAGATCGTCATTACGGCCATTGTTACGAAGAGACACGCCGGCCAACGATCCCCTCGAGATGCGACAAATTTCGCGTCGGCGCTATCGCGTTATCGCTTTCAACGATGTTTTTAATTTATTTTTGCAATCCAATTAATTTGTTACATCGTCACGTCCGTGATTAGGCGTGTGTTTGGCATCCGGAAATAAACACGCGTCTGTACGCGCGTCGGTTGTTTTCCCCGCGAGCATATTTATCACAATGTTACAATGCTCGGGAATCCATTTTATTTCGAGGCACTTATACAAACTTTTAAACAAATGAATAAAATTATTCCTTTATGGAAGTTAAATTACTTCGCGAAAGTTCGCGAAAGTAGCGAGACGAGATATCCGCAACAGATAAATATAGGAACGACTTCCTATTTGCATTTAATCCGAGATCGCGAGTAATGGAGATTACGGAGTGTTGCGCATATTGCTCGACATAATTTATGACGCATTCAATTGTAAAATATTTCAGTGTTGGTTTTGGCGAAAGGGGAGAAAAAGAAATCTCAAAGCGCTTAACTTTCTAATTTCATCTCAATGTTTCCATTTACTCCATCTTCTCCCCCACTTGGCGGACGACGAAACTTCAATGTATTTAAATTCGAGGTGAAACGTAATAATAAAAATTGCACAAACAGATTTTCGTTTGAAAGCTTTCGCGATTATTTTTCCCCCGTCGTCTTTGACGACGGAGCGGACGCTCTCTCGTTGCAACACTCTCGCCCGTGTAAAATATTCTCAATAAAAAAATTATAAAGCGTGTGCATTGCAGCAATAAAGGAAAATAACACGGTCTCTCTCTCTCTCTCTCTCTCTCTCTCTCTCTCTCTCTCTCTCTCTCTCTCTCTCTGTCTCTCTCTCTCTCTCTGTCTCTGTCTCTCTGCAATCCTCAAACGTTCGTAAAGTATTAATCCACAGCTGTGGTATCGCGGCTTAAGTCGTAATCCCGCGTGTTGTGTTAACTAAGAAAAGTCGAAACGCCGATGGACAGCTTTAATTAGCGGCTCCGCTCCCGTTATCCTCCGCACGAAGGAAGCGTATTTATCGCGGCAAAAAAATTCGCCCGAGAGAAGGAGAAAAATATTATACGCTTCTATTTGCGCAGGCGGAGACGAGCGTCTCCCTGATTATGACTCGCGGAAATTCTCTCCCCAAAACTCTCTCGCCGCCCCCGTTTCTGTCATTTCTGCTAACCCCGCTCTCGCCCTTCCCGACTGTTTCAGTCCGTTTGGCGAGATTCGTCCCCGTCTAAGAACTCAAGCAAATATTGGTTTTGTCTAGTGGCCTCGCGATTTGCATAATTAAATCTTAGAATGTGCTCCGCCGCTGTGCCTCCGCGCACGGTGACGCGGCGGCGGCGGCGGCGGCGACCGGTCGGCGCGGACGCGAAAATAGGAATAATTAAAACTTGGCCAGATTATTTGCCGGAATCCACCAGGACGAGAGGAACACGCTCGGCGCGCTACGCGGAGATTTATTAAGGGTCCCCGACTGTATACAGCATGCGACGAGCGCGCGCTCGCACGTGGGATTTTCCGGGCGTTTCCTAGAGCGACGCCGCGTCATAAAAGAGAGGCATCCGCTCTGCGACCAGATTAATCCAACTAACGCAATTTTCGCGAAATGGGATGTGTTTTACGTGACGTCGTGTAATCGCAAAAATTCATGAAAATCCAGAACAATACTTGTCGGCACACACACGTGCGCGCGCGCGCGCGCGGCGCTTCTTGCTGTCTTTTTTTTTTTTTGTACCTCCGCAAATCCGAATCGACGTTAACAGCGATAAACATTGACATTTATTGCGGCACGTGTAGAACGTAAAACATTCGCCGCATACATCTACATCGCATTTTAGATAATAACATGGTTCAGCTGCATCTGCATATTGAAGTTGTGATGATTGAAAAAAAAAAAAAAAGAATCTGTTTTTTCAATTACACTTTTCTCAATATTTCTCGCAGCACTAGTCAAAACTCTTTTTTTTTTTTTAATAGAAATGTGTTTTCCAATTTAATGTAATTTTGTTTTTCCAAGTGTGTATGCGTACATTTTGCCGTTCGATCGCGTGTCGCGTCTATAAATCATCGCTGTAAGTGCTTCCTTGCAAGTGAATTTTTGTTATTACCGGTTGTCACGGATCATGCGTATACGGTCAATCGAGAAACAACTTTCGCGGGCGACAACATATATCGCTCCTTTTCCAGGTCATTTCAAGCCATTACGGTAAATGCCGCATTAATTTTGCAGCACGATCAGAGATAGACAAGTCAATGCACGCCCGTCGGATCCTCCTCCCTCCCTCTTCGTCGTTCTTGTCGTGCACCTGTGGCGCAGTTGGCCGTACACCGCATTAAATATTTCTCTCGCTCGCTCGCGTTAGCTCTCGGTGTTTTTGCACCGAAATATTTAAGAGACTGAACAAACAGCCATTAAAAGTGAAAATTAGAACAGGGAAAGCAAAGACGGAGAAAGAGAGAAGAATCGTTCGGCGCTTTGCTTTTCCGAGAGCGACGTTATATTGCGGGACGGAAAACATGATAAGACCCTGTTCTTTAAATAGCCTGAATGTCGGAGAAACATAACTTTCTTCTTGTAAGTATAATGTGTGCCGAACGTTTTTCGTTTCACTGGAGAATTGAGAATGCGATGTACATTCAAAGAGAGAATATTATATTTTACGAACGCTAATATATATCGAAAAAACTTGAAACTCATTTATTTGCTTGTAAGCGCAAAAAAACTTCCACGGAGCAAAATAAAAAAACAAAAATACAAATTAAAGACCAAAACAACAATAATAGAAATGTATGAAAATTGAACATTAAAAAATTCTATACTTAGAAAATAATGTCTTGGCTATTTAACTGTTTTTTTTTTTTTTGTATTATTATTGTATTTTGTATTATTCTTTTCAAGTACGCAAGTGCACGTGTAAATTATTACATAAACGTTTGCAATTAACTGGTTAAAAGATTTCCGCGCGCGCGCGCGCGGGATTTGTTGTCTTTGCTCGTTGGTTTATCCGGACGTTTCATAATTAATAGCCAAACTTCGCTCGGGACCTACGACATCGCGTTTTCGCTCTTTGTCCACGTTCTCGCGCGTGTATGGATACATCAGTACAAATGTGTTTACCCATTATATCATCTGTGTACCTACTAACATTATTCTCTCCCTTCTAACCCGGGGAGCAGCTTTTCTCTCTCTCTCGTCTATGGCCGCTTAGAATTTATCGCCATATCCACCTATCTACCCCGCTAAGGCGCGCAAGAACCGCGAAGCGCCGCGTAATTAGCAAAGCAGAAATCTCGACGTTCTCTCGACGTGCTGTTTAAAGATCTTATTTTCGACCGTGTGTAAACCATTGCGAGCTCAATCCTTTTCCAATTATCTCATTACTCGTGTATTGACGTATTCGCGGATTTGCAATCCCCCTTTCAAATGTATTTTTTTTTTTTTTTTTTAAGTGTACGTTTGCAAAAATAAGAAAATGTTCCACGTATTATTGCGCGAGTATCATTGCAACAATTTGTTTTTTTTTCAAATATAAATTCTTTATAAAATAATATTAAAGTTCTGATTAAAGTTCTCTATTTTTTCTATTTTAACGTGATTATATTTTTCTTACACGGGAATGAAAATTTTATAACAGCACACGAAAGAGCACATTGCGCTCTCGTTACAAAATGGAACTCGGGTTTCCACAATGGAATAGTCAAAATTACATTCTTTTGTGTGGGAACGTTAATCGATGGAAATGGGACGGGGGAGACAATTCGCGCTCTCCTTTGTGACGTATTCACTGGATGGAAGAACGATTATGGCATTGGAATTTGTTCCCCTTTAAGTTTTGAGGGTGATAGATATTATGAATGACGCCTGGGTGTGCGAACAGTAATTGTTACATCGCATGTCTGATCGCGGCAGGATCGGGAGAGGAGTAAATGAGAGGGGAAGCGAATCGCCTAGGATTGATTTATTGCCGTTGAAGTTTGCGTAAAACGCACTTTATCGGTTCCTCGACGTTTATTGACAAGCGACAGCATCTTCTGTTTTGATATCACCGCAACTTCGACGCGTTTGAGATATTTTAAGATTGCAAATAAAAAACGTCTGTGTGTGTGTGCCCAACGTTGAAAGCGGATGGAACCGATTTATATGTGACTGATGTAATTTGCGTGTGTGTGTGTGATTGCATTTTTGTAAAAGCTTAGATTTTAATTAAAAATCTGTCTTTGTATTAATCGCGACAAATATTGCGAACTGTGTCTGAATCTGAAATAGTTTCTATCTACATACAGAAATGATTGAGTTTAGGTGCATGTATAGATCTCTAAACAACCTACACACACACACGCACACTCGCGTGTCGATACGACGCTATACATCTCGTCTGTGCGGACAGTTAACGATAATTGGAAACATCCCTTGCGCATCGCCGCATCGATTCTAACCCTCATAATTGAGGAAATGGGTGCGGGAAAGGGGGAAGAGAACGGGTTACGGGCTAAAATTATCGTAGGGTGAAAGGCATCCTTTATTCCGTCATCATCTTTGACGCTTCCAGCACCATTATTTCTCAAGCGATGTGTCGATCGACATCGCGTAAGTTCAAGCTGCAATTACTGCCGTCAAATTACTATATACCGTGTGACAACCATATTGCAGTTCGTATTTAACGCGCGACTTTCGTAATATACATGGATGTAAGCACGCAAACAACGCGCGTTTACAAGATGGTTAAATTCACATACAAGCGAGAAATAATAAGAATGCGCGCTCGCGCGCGAGATAATTTTAAAGATCTATGCGATTTATATATTAGACTAAATTTGCGCAAATAAATAAATTAATTCACACAGATAAAACTTCTATACAAATATACTTACAAATCCTATTATGTTTTTAATTAATTTTGTTTTTACACGTGCATGTGTGTGTGTGACGAGCAAATAATTAATCGCGGCAAAAACAAAGTGATGCCGTACGTATCAAGATTTTGCGAGTTTAAAAGATCATTTATTTTATACGGAACGTTTCAAAGCTTGTTAATCAGCTTAGCTCCCATATTGCACGTGTGGTCATAGCGTACGTGTACTTAATTCCGCTGAACTGTTTGTTGCATGCAACGGTGATGTTACACACTCGATAAAACTAAACCGCGGAGTCACATTAAAGATAGAAATTTTCGAGCTAACTCTCTCTCTGTCTTTCTCTCTCTCTCTCTCTCTCTGACGGACTGGTACGGCTTTGAAAATAACTTTTTTGCGCCGTAAATTCTTAATCGTCGCCCCGCGTTTTGATCAAGTATTAATCCGGAAAAAAATACACACATCCTCATATTTTCCGGCGTTTATTTATTGAGAAGGGAAATCGCGTGAGATTTTACATTCTCGTCGGAACTTGCGAAAATCCGCAAAATCCTCGGGCACTTTTGTTCATAATCTCGATCGCATAAATGTATTAACAAAATATCGCTCGCTACCACCAGCCTGTAATGATAGGGCGAAACTTGGAAAGGCAAAGAATAGATATATGTTGTATGTACGTATATACCACGAGGGAGCAGTGGGGTTAGATTAAACTCGAGTAGAAACAACGCCTCTCCGGGGGATGGCCGGGGCTTAAACAGTTTTAATCTATGCCTAGCAAGCTCACGTGGAAACAAATCGCGGCCTTATCACCACCTGTGAGGTAGATAACAACTTTTCTCTCGCTCCTGTCCTTCTCGCCCTTTTTCGTTTCCCCCCGAAATTCGTTTTCCCTTCCTCCCTTTCCGCCGCGTCTTTCCGCCGCGTCTCGCTCTCAGCTTTTCGTTTACCTCCTCGTTTCGCACTGGTCTCTATATTTTTACTCTCCGAATCCGCTTCTCCTCGTTCTCTGCTCCACCTTCCTTCTTTTTCCCTTCCCTCGCTCTGTTTCTCCCGATTGTTCGCATGAACTCCAAACACACGACCGTGCGCGGCCCGTCCGACGGATGCGCCGATTAAACTTTCGAAAACTGTTTGCATGAATAGCCAAGCGTTTCGCCGCACGTGTGCCAGCGGTGAGTGCTGACAATTAACACGCTGAAAATAGAGAATGCAACTCGCCGACAGCCTCGCCGCCGCCTCTCGTAATACACTCTTTTAACTTGATTCGATCTTTATTAATATTTAATCTCAATCAATTTTTACAACTTTATTTCACGCTCATTTTTCTTTTCGTTTTTATCTCCACGTTCGGTTTTACACGAGTTTATTTTTTCCGCGCTCATTTCATATTCATTTCTTTACGAATGTTTCTCGCTTGTTTTTTCTTAGACTCACGCTTTGATTTTCCGCGACTTTGACTATTTAAAATTTTATTATTAGACATTAAAAGACGGCCACTTAATCCACACAAAAAGAAATTCTTTTTTTCACGATATTGAACGCTGGCATGTTGCGCATCCCGCGGCTTAATAAAATATAACAGCCCGTTAATTATTGGGACAGAAATTATTTCCCGTCAAACGCGATTTCCTTTTAATCCGCGAAAACTTCCTCGTGTAAAGTAAGAGCATCGTCGGAAAGTTCGGAACCTTCGGTGTGTCCCTGACACGAAAGCCGAAGCAAGTCGGAATCGCGAATCAGCTGAGGACAATACTTACACCAGCGTGAATTTCCACGGCGCCAATTTGTTACGGGCGGAAGAGAATGAGCAAGGAAAATGAGTTAACCATTACCTACAAATCACGACACCGGGGATTCCCGCGACTGAGAATCTCTCGACCGTTGCTCGCGCGCTACGGAAAATGAGAAAGCGCATAGCTTACTGCCTGAGATGAGACATAGCGCCGTAAATATCAAGATGTCATCAACAGAAGGGATGATGTTATGAAAATTGCAATATGAGTAAATTTTCTATTAGCAAACCATGTAGAAGCAGATTTTAACCGAGATTTGAACGTTTTGATCGTGTTTTTTTTTTTTTTGGTCGTCTTCAGCTTGAACATATTTACCGAAATTGATGACAGCATATAAAAAAAGACTATGAATATATTTGTAGAATTAATATTTTGCAAACATATTCTATTTTTCAAAAACGAAAAGAAATGTAAATCGGACGATCAATAAAACATAAAAAATTAAATTAAATAAAAAGTGAAATAAATTAAATTTTATAAATATTTAATTCTGAAAAAACGTGTGTGTTTTTTTATGATACTTGAGTGTACAATCCGTTGAACTTTTTGATACTTTTACTATGTGTCGATTGACTTGATTTAATTTTTCTTTGTGAAAAGTTTATTTCTCGAATGAGCAACGTAACCTCGTGCGGGATATAAAAATCGCGAAATTTTTCCAGAACACCCTGTGTGCACAGTTTAAATACCGCTCCCGAGAGCGCGGGAGATAAAAATGGAAATACAAGTAAAGCAGCGGCGAAATTGCGAGAAGGTGATGTACACTTTAAGAAAAGTGAAATGAACGCGTGTAGACGGACACGCACACCGAGAGAGAGAGAGACAGGTACTTAGCGATTATTAAAAAAGTACGAGACGTTCCTTCGACGTTATATACGTACGAAACTCTCTTGGCGATTTACACAGAATGCTATTTTGTAAGATAACGGTCGCGAAAACGGTCGAGTCACGAAAAGTCAATTTCTGAAGATCGCGATACAATAGCCGTGCAATATCCTCGTGTATTTTTTTTTCTTTTTTCGACAGCTCTCTTTGTTCGGTCGATCTTTTATAGAATTAGACTCGATTAGTGAGTACACGCGAGTGTGTTGAAAGTGTCGTGTGCTTTCGCGTAAATCCGCCAGTCTCCCGCATCGATCACCTCCTTGAGGGGTGACAAATTTATCGGTGAGTTACACGTTGCCATCCAATCTTTCTGGTACTTCTTACGGACGCGTTCTAATGGTCCGTTCTATAGAGACGTTCTGCTAACGTTGTGGACACACGTGTGGCAACCGATTTCGGTTTCTTCAACGATCGAAGTTCTGTCTTTACACAATAATATTGTAAAAAAAAAAAAAAACTATATATTAAGATATTATTCGGGCAATAAATGAGCCAATGCAGATTGGTTTGCAGAAATAATTAATGCAATATATTACAATATGAGACGTTTCGACATTTATTTTATGTCCTTTTCAATCAATTATAAATGTA
>QVOA01022345.1:0-16158 GCA_014825685.1 Pseudomyrmex cubaensis
GTTTTGCATAAAACAATATTACGTAACAATTACAAATTATTTCGTTAATATTTCGTAAATGCACAAAAAGACTGCAAAAACCGACGGTTACGGTATTCATTTTTCGTGTGTAAAGTTCGCTTGAGAAATTCTATAATTCGTTCTCGCATAATATTTTTACACGCTTTCATCGCACACACTTCTGCTCCGAAGATTCGACAGAATGATCGACAAATTACACGACGTAAACGTCTAAATTTAGAAGGTCTCGCATTTTTTCCACGCACAAAAAAAAACCATTGGTGCTTCCGTCGGAAAAATGGCACCCAACCTTTGTCCTCCTCTCGGAACAATTCGATACAATCATCTCTCTGGTTTTGCGAAGAATCGAAAAAGAACGAGAAAAAGGGAAAGAGAGAGAGAAAGAAGATGATGAATAAAACCACCTTTGTGCGTACAGGTATACGCGGTTGGGAAGCACCAGCTGCAGATACGGTACCTGTATGTACCAGAAGAGAAGCTTCGACTCCGAAGCAACAGACATCTCTCCGCCTGTCTCGCACGGAGTTTCGAGACCGAGTCGAGGCGCAGCGGGACGAAGAACGAAAAACGAGGGAAGAAGAGAAAAGAAGAGAGAAAGAGAAAGAGAGAGCCACACACGAAGACAGATTTCGCCTCCTCGTCTCGTTCACGCACACAATCACGAATCATTACACGTGCACACGGATTAGTTCTCTCGGCCGGGTCTCTCGCAAGCAGGTACGCGAGAGTGAAAAGGAGAGGGATGCTGCAGCCGGAACGCGAGGGACAGCAGGAGAGAAGGAGAACTCGCGCGACGGTGGCAGCGAAGAAGGGAGAAAGGAGATATTCGCGCACACGCGCGAGCCAAGCGTGGGAAGCTGCCGCACGCTTCGGGTCTCGAGCGCTGCAGCGCGCGTCCAGGACTGCACCGGGCCTCTCCTTACTTCGCGGTAGAAACCCGGCTTTCAAGGAGCGAGCGGAGCGAGAGAACGCGAGGATACGAGAGGAACGTTATATCGTGGTAGCGTGCATATTCGACGTCCTGATAGGAATCGAGGATGTCTGGTAATAACGCGCGAGCGTTTCGCGGAATCGAAAACCATCGGATTTTATTAGACAATCGTATTTTGCCATGAATTAAATATATTTTGTACAGTTGCGCGTTTTTTAAAAAATAAATCGTAGTATTTGAAATTATATTATTGTTTTAAGTTTCACTTATAAATTTAATTTGCGAATTAATCAATAAATGCGCGGCTAAACAACATGAGTTGCAATTAAATATTAATTTAAATATAGCTTTTAATAGTTTTTTTATTGTTAATTTTGTAATAATATTAGTAATTGTTCTAATTAAAATTTGTTTTAACTTGAGAAAGAATTAGTTAAGAATTAGTAAAGAAAAATGCCAAAAAAGTTACTATACTGGAATATCGCAAAGACTCCGAAATGGTGTTCGGAGCGCGTGTGCAGTCGTGATGGGAGACGCGTATCGCGCTACCACTAAGCGAAGTATATGGCGTAATCGCGAGGACCGGAATGCGAGAAGGTAGTGTGTGACTTACGGGTGTTGCAGTAGTCGCCCTTCCAGCCGGAGAGGCAGACTCGCTCGCCCGCGGGGCTGCAGCTGTAGTGACCGAAGTTGTCGTCCCTCGGCCGGCACAGATCCTCGCAACCCTTGCCGTAATAGTGCGCCACGCACGTCACCCTGTACTCGTACTTCATCTGCGAGTGTGCGCTTTTGTGCTCGTCCACGGTCCATTCCGGTCCGACGTCCAGCCATTTCTGGGTAGTCAGTCGGTTAATGAGAATTTTTTCTGAAAGAATCACAAAACTGCAATTATAATTCGGACGATTTTAACGTCGAATCAAAAGATGAGTTTATTTTATTTATATCATTACACTCAATAAGTTTTGAAATACGTTTATATTGACTTTAAAGAAATTAAGAGATCGCGTAATTAATGCGTGATCATCGTAGATCGGTTAAAACGGTTGGAAAACAACACGCTGCTTGTCGAATTAACGGTGCGTTGGGCTACAATAAGGCGCAAAAGTAATTAGGTAAACGTCTAACACTGGGGCAAAGCGAACGAGGTGCACCGCTGCGACCAATGATGCGATCGAAGTACATCGGCCTCCGAGAGTAGGAGAGAGAGAAAGGGAGAAACAGAGGGGAGGGAGAGAGAGACAGAGAAGACCGACCGGACGTTCGTCCGCTATTGCTACTCTGTCGGCGGCACGCATCCGGCACAAAGAGAGTAAGCGTATACCACGTTGCGGCTCTGGGAAAGAAGCGTCCTTCCTTTCTTTCTCCCTCTTTTCTTTCCTCATCCCTCTCTTTCTCTCTCTCTCTCCGTTTTCGTCCTCTTGACTGTCTTTTTAACCGTGGCTTTTCGTGTAAACGAACGAGCCGAAACGGAGGGCGCCTTCCTTCCTTCCTACCGGGGCCGCATTATCGTAATAGCTCCGGCAGATTAGGATTTCGGTAGGTACAGGTTTCTGCGCGCGTTCAGGTGCCCTACCGAAAAACCTGCATCTCGCACGGCACCGATTATCGAGGTGCGCACACTGTTGGTGCCCCGAACCTCCTCACAGCCGAATCGGACCGGACCGGTAGCGTATCGGTTACGATTCGCTCGCTGCGGTCTATCGCGTGCAGTTAAGGTCAGTAGCGTAGCCGTGAAGCCGTACGTACCAATCGAACGATACGTGCGCACCGACTGAGACTATTGAGAAACTATCGCTCGCGAGTTATCAGTGTTGAATGACGAGAGATCAGTAACGAGAGACAAGTAACTTGCAAACTTCCCACGATTGTTGTGTCTGTTATCGTAACTACTCTGTTTGATATTAATTTCTAATTAAAAATAAATATTAAAAAAGATGTATACAATAAATAGAGATATAAGTACGATAAATAAAAATATACTAACATTAAAACATGAAATTCAACAAAATATAAATTTAAAAACCTCGACACACTGATGACGTTCGATCTGTAAAGAAGAGCCCTTCGATCACACGCCACTGTCGATATATGTTCGCTGTGTGTATCGCGCACCGTCGTGGAAGGAAGAGTGAATGAAGAGCGAAGAAACGAAAGACCGAGGAGGAACAAAAGGACGAAGGTTTTCGCCGATGGCGTGTCCGGGGATACTTAAGGAGGAAGCCAGACCAGCCTCTCTTCCTAGAAGGGAAGTGGCGTTTCGCTGTCGGCGAAACGGGAGTCGAGTAGAAGAAAGAAAAGATGCGTCTATGTACATCGAAGGGAGAAAGAGAGAGAGAAAAAAAGAGAGAAAAAGAGAGAGAAAGAGAGAGAAGACGGCTTACTGGGCTATCTTCCCAGGTGATGCTGTTACGAGTTCCGAAAACACCGATCTTCGCACGCTACGAGCGGGAAGCGGGTTCGATCCTACATCTTCGCATTCTAAATGCGCCGAGCGCATTGTTTTATCGAAGATGAATCGATCTGTGAAGATCAAGATAGATCGCATCTCTTTAAGGAAACAAGTGATATATATATATATATAATTAATTCGTAAGGCGCCACAAATAAATGTTCCAGTTCCGCGTTGCTCCGCAACTTGTAGGTTGAGCAAAATATTAAAAAAGAAATATTCTTCGTTACTTTTTTTTATCGGCGCGCTGTACCTCGTTAATTAAAAGATAATGAAGTTTAATCCCAATTAAGTTAGATACAGCAATATGTTTTATGCACATATAAATCCCTGACGAATGTCGAAGATTGCAATTTACGCGTCCGATCGCGAAGCGCATCTCCTGCGTAAGAAGAGTGACGCTCTAATAAAAGTAAACAATGTTCGCGAAGATGCGCGCGCAAAATTAATCCGCGCATTTACATCAGCTCGGAAGGCAAGTTTTATACGTTGCGCGCTACCGGCGCGTGTATCGGCGAAGTTACAACTTCCTGCTGCTGTTTCCCCCGGACGCATATCAGGACGTTCAAGTTACTGCCTGCGAGAAAGAGATAGAAAGAAAGAGAGAAAGATCGCCGTCCGCTTGTTTCTACTTGACCACGGTACAAGTCCCGGTAAACACCCGGCGTGCTCGAGGCCAGACCGATTCAAGGTATTCATTAACGACGCGCAGCGCCGACGCGCGTAGCAGACATTTTCTATTGTTCATTCAGAAACGAGCGGTTGCCGAAGGAGGATAGATTCAAGAGAGAAAAGAAAAGAAAAAAAAGAAAGAGAGAAAGAGAGCTGGCAAACAGCCAGAGGCGTTGCTTCCACGCGGGACCGGCTTCCCGAACACCGTTGTTTCTCGCGAAAAAATGACGCGTCGATTATTTAGCGAAATGGATCGTAAAACCCGAACACGGCGGATTAACTTCCGAAACGCTGCCGGCCCCACGCTTCCGCTGAAATTTAGCAGGGCTTCGCGCGGTGTGGCTCGATGAACGAGAATAGTCACGCAAACCTTCTCGCGACTCTGATGTAATGCGTACAAGTTTCAATTCTTTCAAAAAAATTCAATCCGTTTGTTTCACGCGAGAAAAAAAAATTACTCCGGAGATTTTTACGAGAGAAGAGATTTTTCTGCGAACTCTTTTCGTAATTAAAAAATACAATGCGGAAGAATTATGTTTTTTGGAAAAAAAATCTCTGAGAAGATTAATTTGAAACTTCGGTTATCTCGACGAAGAGTTCTGTGGGGTAGCAATTTTTTTTTATATTTCGGTTAAAAAGTGGGTCAAGCTGCTGTCGTCTCTCATTGATTTCTCTTGAATCGCGCGAAGTAAAACGCGATCTTAGCCGGCGCGGCGGTTGACACGTGGAACACGCGCAGAGAGAGAAGGCGGCCAATTATCGCCGTCGTTATTATCATGCGAAAGGAGGCAGGTGCGCTCTCCCGAGTGCATCGGGCGATGTGCAGCGAGCGGGTCGCAACGGTGTGTCCCATTTGCGTGAGGAAGAGAGAAGGAGAGACCGGCCCGGGAAAAAGCGGTTGACAATCGACGATGACGTAAGCCGCGTGTGGAGCCACCGACCACTGGTGGAGTTCCTTTCGCTCCACGTGTGCGTGTACGTTACGTGTGTACATACGCGTGTGTGTATGCACGCATCGCCGAGAGCTAAACGTGCCATCGTATCAATTGAGAATAAGAAGATAGAGAGACACTCGAGGAGCAGAAGTCACGGAGTTGCATTCAAATACAACGATATTATTACGCAAGAACACAGCGCGTTTACGAATAAAAACTTTATCACGATTATTAGATCAGATTTTTTGATTAGATTAGACTTTTTGACAAACAGATTGCGCTCAATTTAAAAAAAATTTGTTTCCGATTGTTCAAACAAAATTTTCCATCCAAATTGTGTTCGAAAAACATTGAAAATATATCCGTTTCCCACATAGAACAAACTCCCCATCATCACATCTACTAGATATCGTACGGAGCTGTTGACATCTCATATGGAGTTTTTGTGTGGATTGTTACATATTTACAAGGATTTTTTAGTATTGTTCAAATAATTTACCATTTACTAATTAGATATCACTAATTATTTTTGAACGTGATAAAAATTTTCTAGAAATATCTTCCGTGAGATAAATTTTCTCCGATATATATATACATATATATATATAAATGTCGATGTATGATTAATTCCGCGAGTTAACGAACCGACGGCGGCGCAACTGCGAATTATGGAAACGTATGTGCAACACTTTCTTGAATGCTCGCACGTTAAGGAAGCATTTAACAGTACATCTCGGCTGGGTATCGCGATCTCCTTTAATACTTTACCCAGACGTGTTATCCCATAACGCGTATATGCTTTCGTAATAGCGCTGTGGGGACGACGGCTCACCGCGAGACCCTTCCTCTTTCTCCGTTTCTCGTCCGTGCCGCTGACGGATGAATGAAGGAAAGGAAGAGTGGTAATCCGATCGGTCTCACCAAAACGAGCAACAACCGCGCGCGCGAGGCGTCGTCATTAGCGCGACAAAGGAAACTGGTTCGCGTGTGTTATAATGCCACTTCGCGCGCCGCCCGGCTCGACACATGAGAGATCGATCGATCGATCGGTCGGTCAGTCGCGAGACGCATACATCTTCTTCGCCGACACGTGTAATCGTTCGGGCGCATCATCACCTTTCGCTCCGCTCCGGTATTTATAAATAACAACGCATCGATGGGAGTAAAATTAGATCGAAAATAAAAAAAGAGGACTTTAAAAAATCGCCCGATATTTATTTAAAGTCTCTTATTTTTAATTCACGTAAACAATATGACGTTTAAAATTACAGTTCCTCGAAATAATAACGATCGATATTAAATCGCAGAGAGATAGAGGAAGAAAACAAAATGAAAGAATCGACCGTTTAATAGGAAAACTTGTTTCTTTTTTTTTCTACGGCGTCCTTGAGATGGAGAGTCGCGATCAACAGCATCCGTAATTAGCGAGCGGATTCTCCCACGAAATTCTCGCGACACGCGACGAAGTGAATGCAACTGCGGCAGTATTAGCGCCGCAGGTGCAGCGGCGCAACGCGTGCACCGGCGTGGCACGTATACGCAATATAACGCAACGCAACGTAACGCAACGCACCAGCATTTTATGCCGGTGGGCGGCTTCGAAGGAGGAAGAGGGACCGAAAGGGAAGGAGAGACGAGAACGGCAGAACGACGGGGGCGGAGAGAGAGAGAGCGGGGTTTAGAGGAGAGCAGGGGGAGGTGGTGGTGTTTGCCTGAGAAAGGAAGCAGCATCCGAGCAACGCGGCAATAAAGGGCTCGTTTCGCCGGTGCGTTGTGGGTATTATATTGTGCCCGGAGCAACACGGTAGACGGAGCACAATGTAAGCGGCAGCGTGTCCGCGATAAAAGCCCGTAAGAGGTTAAGGTGTGTATCCCGGGCACAACACGTTTTCAGATGTACTCCGTGGATATTGTCGCGCGCATATATTAAATCTCCTCCCGTCCGAATTAATCCCGGACGTGTTCGCAGTGTGTGTTAACTAGATATCTCTTTCTTCCTTTTCTTTACCTCTGTGAGGATTAATTGCTAAATAAATATCATGGGTCTTCTTGCTTCGCAGCTTCGTTGAACCACGTTTTTGAAATCTTAAGAAATATGCGGTCTCGCGTGAATCACAAAGCAAACCATTTTCGAGCCGAATGATGACGACCAAGTTAAACTCTTTTCTTGAGAGAAAAAAAATTGAGAAATAGAGAAATTTCTCTCGCATCTCTTTGTAAATAGAAAATCAAATTACGAAGAATTTCTCAAGGTACACGTTGCTTTCGTGGGATAATTTTCAATGTTCGATACGCGACATGAAAAAAAAAAAAAAAAAAAAAAAAATTTTCGACGCGCCGTCGAAACGATTTCACGCAACATCCGCGCGCTACGAAAAGAATCGCAGACGCCGAGAGATGCGGCAGAGTAAGCAGCGGCGATAAAATCCAGAGACCAGAAGAAGACATTCTCTCGCGTCGGCGCTTGCTGTAACGCGAGTATTAAACACTCGCGTCGTTCGAGGCCTGACGCCGCCTCGTAGTCGCCTCGAGAGACGCGAGAAAGATCAGAATACAATATTGTTTTCACACACGACAGGATGTATATCCTGAAAAAAAATGGAACCGAACGAAGCGACGCGCGTCGCAGAATCGCGATGAGATACACTCTTCGTTTCTTTTAAGCCGCACGCACGCACGCACGCACGCACGCACGCACGCGTCGTCGAATCTTCATTTATTTTGACGTGTACATCATCCGCGTATGAACACCGGCGAGAGAACGCAGCCAAACGTTCGACGTAGTCAAATATACAGAGCGGCGTGGCGAGAAATTAGCTTGATCTTCGTGTCAACGTCCAAGTTTTATTAGCGACAGAAACGTGTACACGTGCGGTACTTGTGTGTAATTAATTATGAAATACCGCATTATTTCTCTTTTAATGTCATAAGCGAGAATGTTTTTTTTGATACATTTATAATTTCTATTGTATATTCACAAAGAAAACTTTAATAAAAAAAAATGTAGATTGTAATTAATACGCGGTTACACGTGCAATCGAGAACGTTGAAGTCTCCGCGTGACGTAAGACGAAAAAAAAGTTAAATCCCCATCCAACAGGATTTGCGTTAAACATGAGCGTTTCCAACAAGCCGAGCGTGAATCGGTTTCATGAGAGCTCCCTCATGTATACACTTGTTCCGTAAAAATGGCAGTCATTTCCTCGTCCGGCGAAAGCGCAAAAGAAAGATGGATGGGACGCGAATGATGAATATAACGGCGAATGTGTGCGGCGTACACGCGCGCGCGAATATGATCGGTATATGGCCCCCCCACTGTACGGCGCCGAAACAGTTAAATTCGGTTAATTGGCGACGGCGACGGCATAGGTGATGCCAGGAGCGCAACGGCGCGACGCTATGTGCGCGCGTGCGTGTGTACGTACATACATACATATGTACGTACGTGTGACACGCATGACGGCACGCGCGTACGCAGCTTCCGCTCTCTCCCGTCGGCCGATTCTAATTACTACTCGGGGCCCCCAGTTCCCCGCGAGGAAACTTCTCTCGAGGAAGAAATTAAGCGGTCTCGCTCTTCTTACCCCGTTTTCGAGCCGGTCTCGAGAGTGAACCGAGCGAGGCGGATGCGCGTGCTACCTGCGCGCGAGTGCGTACACAGGAAAACCATATACACACGCATATTACATACGTCCGATGAGACGGACGTGGAATATTTTTTTTTTTTTCTTCCACATCAGAGAACAACCGGGAAGACAAATGAGGATTGAATCAATTAACCTCCGAAGAAATTCAGCGATTTTTCTACACTTTGCGTTCTGAAATTTATCAAATTCGTCGATCTATCTGTGTCGAAAGGGAATGTAGCGCGCGCTATTGTATTCGCGCCCGGGACTCTCATAAAGAGACTCGTAAGATTCGAATAATCTCCTTTAGTAATCTCTTTTACGGTCAGAAATCGGAATGAGAAAAAAAATTAAATCCAACGACTAGAAATTTTAAAGTTGGTTTTTTTTTTTTTTATCTTCTTTTTACGTCAATTTCTAGAGATTTCAATTTTTCCAAAAATCAAGCGTTCGCATTAAATTCGAGAACAATTGTCGTTAAAGTTAGGCTAGGCGTGTCGGGAGCCCGTATATCTCGGTGTCGGGTTACTGTCGATGGAAGATGGGTGTGCTACGGTTACACAGGAAGGAAACACTAGTGTCTCGTCGTCACCACGGCCCACCGTCGCCCGGTATCCGTCTCTTTCTCTCTTCTCCTTGCTCTCTCACTTTTCTCTATTTCTCTCTCTCTCTTGTTGCTCCTGGCATAACGCTATGACACAACGGAGACGTTGCAATAATAACGCGGTTACAAACGAGGAACGGCCGGCGGAAATAGAGGCTGAATAGAACAATGAAAACGCGACGATTGTTCGCGGCACAACAACCGGCTTCGTGTAAGATTTACCGACCTACGCGTTCCTGCGACACCACCCGCGATCTCGGGAGGAGCGTTTACCGTAAACTCAGTAAACTTGCAGAACTACCACTACGCGCGTGAAATTAATCGTTAAGTAATTTACATAAAATAAAATTTATTGAAAAAACCAATAGTTAAATACTCATTTCATCAAAATTACGAATAAATATTTCGGTTCTATAACTCGAAGAGACGATAATAGCGACGCCGAAAATCGATCCACTCAACCTCGCGTTTTCGTTTCAGTTCTCAGGGAACTTTAAACGGATAAGGATCAAGGTAGTCGACGAGGAGACGACGAGGAGAAAGAAGAGGGCGCCCGAAGGCTGCAATGTTTCTGGTGTGTGTCATGCCCAGAGACCGGAAGTGCCCTCTTGACTTGGTCCGCGTTGCACGAGACATCGTGTCTCTCTCACGGGCCAGCTGGACCGCACATGCCCCCAAACCGGGACGACCTTCCTGCCTCCCCCTCGCGTCTCCGACAACGCGAGCGTGGGCGCGTCTCCAGGACTTCACGATAATCCTTCGTCATCCCGGTTTTTACGAGAGAGCGTGCGTGTGCGCGTACACTCTCGTGCCCCGACGCGACGATACGCAATCTCAAAAACCTAAAGAGAAAGAGAGAAAGGTTGCATGCTCACCGGCTGACTGGTGGGTGCTGTTGTCGGCGTCGTGATAAGCTTCCACTATTAGCGAGAAAGTACCCTGAAAAAAAACAGAAAGCAACATGACGTTTATGTCAAACCAAAAGTAATCAATATCGTTTTATCTTATCTTTTTAATTAGACAATGATGCTTAAAAAACACCGAGAAAATGGTTTGTTTCTTTTTTTTTTATTGCGTATTTATCCCATTTTTTTTTTTATCGTTAAGTGATTTGAATCGGGTTTTGTCTTGATTAAATTTCAGTTAATTTTCAAATCATTTGTTTTTATAAGATATGCAATTTAGAAACAATTTTCGGAAAAGAGAAAGACGCGAATTCAGCAGTGTGTCGAAGAAAGAGGTCCAGGAGGAAATTAATTTCTCCCAATTTACGTCCAAAAATGAACTTAACGTCGCTTAATTAAAAAGACGCGGCGTGCGAAATTTTCGAGCGTGACTCGCGCGCGTACTTTCGAAGTAACGGTAACGTTAGAGGAAATATTTCCGTGGTGAAAGGGTTAATAATAAATTGAACGTTTCGCGGCGTGCTGCGTCACGTGCGCACCTGCCACGCGTTGCCACGCATGCGTACATACGCTCGCCATGGCTCGGAGCGACCAAGTGCGTGTATGTACGTGAAGTTACGGGCGAAGAGAAACGGTTACGCGTCTGGTAAAAGGGGGGCAACGAGAGCGAGCGAGGCGACAGGAAGCGGGGACGACACGCGCGCGAAAATCACCCCCTTTTTCGAGTTATCGCGCTCGAAGGGATCGGCGTACATACCCCCCTTGTGGGGCACCGATTTAACTCCTGACACATAATCACGTGATAGTCCTCCCTTCTATCCGTGTGCGCAAATCACGCATCGCACGTCGGCACGCACGTGCGCGAGTGATTTCGTAAAACTCACGAATGAAACCGTTTCCGTATTATTGTCATCTGCTGACTTGTCAATTTAGAGTGCTTGATGTATTTACGTATTTTCGAATCATCAACTAGTCTCAATTTGTGACAATAACACAATCTTATTATTATTTTTGTAATTATTTTTTTATACTTTAGAGATATATTTATTATTTAGTTTCAGAAAATCGTTTTAATTCGCTTTTATATTTTATTTCAAAGAAAATCTTCATAATATTTTTTTTATTTGTAAATTAGTATTTTTTAATGTAGATAATAAATACCGTCATTGAGAAAATAAGTAAAATTGCAAAATAAATGAATTTCTGAAATCCTTAGATAAAACGGAAGTGCGGGAGAAACTTGGGGTTTATTATGGACGCACATGGTTCCATGGTTGCAACTTGTGCGCGTGTAAATATGTGTGTGTGTATATATATATAGCGAAAGATATACCCGGTAGAGAGACACCCGAAACGACAGCTCGTAAATCCCGTAACGATACTCGAATTGCCGAGAGAAACCGCACGGGGCAGCCGCTTTGGGAACGAGCAGCAGCGGGGGATGTTATTGTGTATCAAAATTGATGCCACTTCGTGTGTTAAGGCATTAATGGAGTGCGTTGTGTATGTATGTACGTTGCGCCGGTGTGTATACCGGGTCAATTGCATATACACAGTAATAACGTGTCGTTTAATTATTAACGTCACACGAAACGTGTATACAGAAAAGAGAGCGCACGGCATTATATACACGACCTCGTTAGTCGCATTGCGCCGCATAGAGAATAATAAATGTTTATATCCGCCGGGCACGTCGCCATTTCATTCCGCGTTTCGCCCGAGTTCTCCTCCCGGTAATCCCGCGCGAATGTCATTTCGCACATGAAAATTTATGTGGCTCCGCATTACGCTCTTGTTTCGTGAGTTTCTCGCGTATATACATTCTACGCAATCTCGTCGTGCGAAATGAAATCGTAAATAATTATCGCTGTAATAAAACTCTGTATACAACAACAACAACAACAACAACCGACGCAGAAATCAGAGAGAATTCTTTATATAAAAACATTATCCACCAAATTGAAGAGAAATGGGAAAATTTATGGAATTTAAAATTTAATTGATCGACGTTCCTATTAGAAAGCAATCATTTCAATTTTCTGCAAAAATAATTGCATTGCGCCTGCATTATTGAATATCCCGAGTGTGCGTACAATTTGCAGGTGAAATTAGCCCAACGGTATATAACGCGCGTAAGTACAGGTACGAGCTCGCCCTTCGCCGCGAAAGGGTTGAAGGACGCGGGAGCAATTTGTCTCCGCTAAAAAAAACGAACGAAGAGAGAGAGAGAGACAGCAATGTTGGAGTTGCAGTGAATCTTTTGTACCGAATGTGCGTGAGATGCGTCCGAGACGACCGGTTCGGTGGGCCTCAAACACGAGAAAAGAGGAGGAAAAAAAGAACAAGCAAAAGGGTAGAACATAGTAGGCGTAGACGGAAGCGAGACGAGAGAACACACGGGGCTACACTGCCTTTTTCTCTCGCGGCAAGGACACGTCTCTCGGTGGTTCAAACACGCGGAGTGCACCTTCCGAAAAAAAAGGAGGAAGAGGGTGGAGAGAGAGAGAGAGAGAAAAAGAGACGAGAATCGCTCTGCCGGGACGAAACGAACAACAAATCAGGTACGAGCGTCGAAGTAGGAGAAGCAGGAAATAAATCGTTGGGAGGACAAATGCCACCGTGATCGTCCGCTAATTTATTACGGGGGATCGGAATGAAATCGGCGAGGAATCGCGCTCGAAAAAAAGGCGCGGTTCTTTGCGGGAACAATGCGCTTGTTCGTGTGTGCGTGTGCGCGTGTCTGTGTGGCGGCGATTGCCGACGACGACGACGGAATCGCGGAAGAAGAAACCGAGAAGAGGGAGGAAGAGGAGAAGGAGGAAGAGGTGAAATCCGCAGGACGATAGACGATCGAGCGGGGGAATCTCCGAGAAGGAAAAAGGGAAAACGCGTTCGCCGCTCGTCCTGGAGATTCTCTTCCACGCGGATGACGAAGAAAGAAGAAGAATCGGCGAGGTCCTCGATGCCGGATGACGAGAGTGAGCGAGCGAGTGAGTGAGTAAAAAAGAAAGAGAAGAGAGACCGTGTATGATAGAGCGAGAGACGGCAGGCGCGGCCAGCGATAGAGCGAAGGGGACGAGAGGAGGTTGGCTCGGCAGTCGGTTCCCACGGCTGCGCAGCATACCTCCACCTTCTCTCGCCTCTCTCTTCCCTTCTTCGCTCCTCCGCCAGCCCGGGCCTCCGTCGCTCGTCGCTCCTCTTCTCGGGCCCCTGTGTGTGCTCCTCTTTCGATTTCTCTCTCTCTCTCTCTCTCTCACTCTCTTTTTCTCTCCTTCTCTTTCTTCTTCCTTTCATTCTCTCTTTTCTCTCTGTCTTTTTCTCTTCCTCTCTCTTTCTTCCTCCATTTAAACTCACGTTTCTTCACGTACAACAGGACGAGAACTGCAATCTCGGGAGCGCGTATATACGCGAGTATTAATCATCGCGGAAAACGGTCGCGCGGGGAGAAAAGAGGAAGCGAGCGAATACGGTCGCATGTAAATGTGCTGCATCGCGCGCCGGCGACGGTAGGGTGTCGTCGCCGCCGCCGCCGCCGTCGCTCGTTATCCGCCGGTTTCCTCTTCCTCCTTCGAAAAGCCAGCCGCGAAAATTTCACTTGCCGCCGCAGGAAACGCGCGTTACCTAATCTCTCGGGAGCCGCGCTCTCCGTCGCTATGCGCCGCCGAATCGGCATCACCTCCAGGAATGAGAATGCGTAAAAATAGACGGGAGTCGCGCACGGAGGACACACGGATGTTGCGACAGTCGCGCGCCAATGCAGCGCCGCCGATTTGCACGCTCGAACGTCCGAAACTCGAGAAGAGCGAGAATCGCGAGCGAAGAGAAACACATAGAAATTTTCTTACTTCGGCAAAGAAAATATTTCTCGCTTTGGCTTTTGGCCAAAGGCGCGCAAGCGAATGTTTTGCGAATACATTTGCGAGTTCGCATCCAACACGAATTCCCGCTCTATTCTTTCCTCATTTGCTGTAATGCGAACAAAAGTCACGCTTTCACGGGCCATCCTTAATGTGAAGCGATGCGGCCTGTTTTATTAAATGCACGCTTCGATCGGAGAACCGACGAGTTCTCATAACTTTCGACTCTCAATTGTGACCGATTACGAGTTGGTTACATATCCGGAAACCATCGATCAATAATTCAACATGCGAGCATATGTTCGGTATCAAGCGTGTTTTTATTTTACAAAAATTATAATACAACGATCCTCCAATTTTGGCAAGAGAACTAAAAATTGTTACGTAACGTTAGTCGCGCGATATGTAAAAAAAATGCATCTTTTTTTGAAAAGAAAAAAAACCCGGGATTTGTAACGCACGAGGCGACCGATAATGGCAACCTGGTCTATCATTTGCGTCGAGCGACAGTGTATCGCCCAAGGGACGAGTGTTGTCAGTCACTCAGTCAGTCAGTCAGTTAGTCAGTCAGTCAGTCAGTCAATAAGATTCGCCCGCGCGCATGCATCAGCTGATGCGTACCTGCTTGATGACCACGTGACGAGGGTCCCGAATAGAGGGTGGGGCAAATATACGCGCGCTCTCACATGTCATATTTTCGCTGTGGCGAGGGGTTGGAACAGCCGGCGTCGTGCCGTTCTACAGCACGAAGACTAAATTAAATTTAAAAGATTCTTTCGTCAAAATATTTTTTTTGTACTTCGCGAAACAATCGGTTAAAATATTTGGAATTTAGTTTATTAAAATATATGACAAATAAATATTTTTTGCATCCAAAATAAAGTTTAAAAAGATCAAAGATGGAAATTAATTATTTTTTATTGTATTTCCGATCTGAATGAAGAGCCGCCGAGAGCTACGGAAATAATTAACTAACGCACCCATTTCGCACATGCAAACCGGAGCAGACAGCGAGTAGCCTTGGGATAACTACCTATTTTCGCCATTATTTGCGCGATTCCCGTGCTTAAAACGCAACCCTTTTTTTTTTCATTATTCCGAGAGGAGACGCGCGCGACACAAAAGACGACAGGAAACACACTCTCGTACCTGGGAGAGAAAACGAGTTAAAGAAGCGCCGCTTCCGCGAAAACGACGCCGCAGGCGCAACGTCGTACAACAAGAATCTGCGAGGATTCTGTGCTCGAAGAGAAACCGGAAGCGAAGCCCATCGGGAAATAACGCGTTGCCGTTACTCAAGACTCGTTTACTTTTACACTCTCGCGGAATAAATTCGTGGTCGAACTCGATTCGCGTCGTGGCGAAAGGGAACTTCCCGGTTTACCGTTATGAACGGCGAGTCGCCTCTCTATGCAGAGGAGCGTGCGTTCACTCTTTCAACGTGTGTGAAAAAAAAGAACATTGTGTTTTATAATATGAAAAATGAACGAAATACAGTAATTGTATATATAAATTATAATTAAAATGCTATAAGATACATCCCACAATCTCTTTCATATACATAAAAAATTGACTTCTTGAAAAAATCAAAGCGAGTTTACTAGCAATTGAGAAACAACTCCGAATCGAAATGAAACTCGATCGACACGTAATAGATTCCAAGTTCCATAGTTGCAGCTTGTGCTCTACGACACGCAACGAGCGAGAAAAAGAGAGAGAGAAAGACAGGAAGGAAGACATACCCGAATGAGCGGCCTAAGAATCGGCCGACATGGGGAAAGAGGTCGATCGCGTGCGAGCGTCGCAAACGTTGTTCGCGCGCGCACGGCAAAACTAAAAATACGCACCCGGGAGTTTCGGGAACCGAGCGTCACCGTCGTCGTCGCGTCCGTCCCGTCCGTGTAATTTATGCTAAACGCTTCGCAATATCGTGTGTCGAAAAAGCTGCACGTTGTCGTCGCGATGTGCCGGGGCCGCGCCGAACCGCCGCCGCTGCCTTCGTTAGTTCAGTCGAGCCGCTCGTGCCTTCGTCTGGGACGCGAATCACGCAGCCTTTTCGGCCGTGGGACCCACGGTTCCTTCGCTCGATCTTGGGGGCCCCACCTTTCCGTTCCATTCCCATCGCTTTCGCGAGGCCCCCTCGTCCTCCACCTTCTTC
>QVOA01022346.1:0-11475 GCA_014825685.1 Pseudomyrmex cubaensis
TTTTTTTTTTTTTTTTTTTTTTACGCTTTCTATCGGCGCGAAGAATGGATGTTTCTTTCTCCGTTACCGCCGGGTTTCTCACTTCTCGTTCGCTCCGGCTGAGCACATCGTCTCAATTAGCGCCGCATCGGATCGGCATCATCGCGCAGACACATTCGCTGATTAAGTTCGATGCTAGGGCTTCGATTACGACGCCGCACGGCGGAACGGTATTAATTAGATCAATGACCGCGCTCTTGTACGAGATATATCATTGTTCGCTTCAGCGAAATGGCCATCATCGATCAATCGTTTCGACCCAATTATATCTCGCTTCGTTTAAATTTAGCTCCGAGAGAGAGAGAGAGAGGGGGAGAAAAGTCTGGTCGTTTTCCGTGAAAACAAAGAGATCGCGAAATCTACCAACGGATGATTTTATTTTTCTTGTTGTTACTGTTGATTCACGAGCGAAACACACGGAACAGCATTAAATTTGTTGCGATTATATAAGAAGAGCGCGTTACCGTGACACGTTCCACACAAAACGTGGCCGCCGCCGCCGCCGCCGTTGCATAAGCGAGATAATTTACGCCGCGATTTATCTCGGCGTAAAAAAAAAAAAAAAATTAAATACAAGCGACACGGAAAAACGCGCGGGAAAGATTTTCGCGAGCGTGATTACGTTTTTTTTTTTTTTCGTCGAGCAAACTGCTGCGCACGGTTAACATTTCGACACTACTTGGATTTCAGCTTTTGACGGCCATTGAAAAACAATTTGCGTTCCTTGAACGCATATTCCGCGAACATAATTACAGTTGCGACCGAGAGTAACTTGCGCGCGTCCGCATATTCCCGAAGTCAAAGTCTCGAATTTGATCGAGTGGAAATTACAAGCGTAACCACGAACGGACGGGCTTGATGTCTGCGTGTCTCGCTTCAAGAACAAGTGAATCAATTTGTCGCGCAAGTAGTCAGTGCTCGCGTAGACGACCGACATCGCCGATCGTCCTTCGAAATTGGCTCGATACGCTAATTCCGGTGCCAGTGCGCGTTGGCGACGAAGACCCAACGCGAGACGACGCCGAGGCTTACATTGAGTGGCGCTTCGGAGTTTGCGCGAGTCATCCTTTTACTCTTTCCACGGTGTGTCCGAACACCAAAACTCATCCCTCATCCGCTTGTTCTCGTTGCTTCTACTCGCATTCCGCGTATTGACTGTATTCCGCATTCGAGTTCACTGTTTCTGATCCGGGTTTAGTAGAGCATCGACCGGGCGGGCGGGCAGGCGGCCAGCTACATGCTCGTTACGTCGTAATGAAGTAGCCGTGCTGACCGACTTGCCGATGGATCGCGTTTTGATGCGAGGTACGAGGGGCAAACGGAGCCTATGAATTATTGAGCCGTCCGATTGGTGTCCGCCGCATTGGCGTTCGACTTTATGTCCGAACTACGTGTATATACGCGAGAATTTAGTGCGCATCCACTCCTTCTAATTACCTGACGATATTATCTCTGTTATCGGTGTTGAAACCGCGATCTTCGAGGATTTCGAAAACTTTTGCGCGGAGAAACGCGTTTCTCGATTTAGAAATTTTCTAAAAAAAACAAAACAAAAAACTGCCACGAGCACTTGTTTTCCGGCGCTTGAAACGTTAATCGCGCTTTTTTTTCTTTTTTTTTAATTAGAGCTTTGCGGCAGTCGAGATTCACAAACTTCCAAGGTTTCTCCTTGCGGGGTGAAATATTCGAGTTTCGCGGAGAGACGCGAGAAATCACGAAAGGTAATTACACGCAATGCCTACTTGTCGTTCGCGCAAGAAAGAGCGCGCGCGCGCGGTCTTTCTTGAAACGCGACACCGGGACACCATTTCTTAATAACGTATCCCCTTTAATCCGTCGGTAACCCTTAGCGGAAACGCAATACCCTTGGGCGCCTCACCATATGACACCGGGACGACGAAATATTGCGGTCGACTTGGCCTTCGTCCGCCATCAAAATCCTCCGTATATCGCATTAATGCAATATCGAGTTACGTCCCACGGAGAGGGACTTAAAGTGCTTCCTCCGCGCGCGTTTGAGACGTCACGCGCGTACGTAACCAGTTCCAGTATTTTTTTTCTCTTTTAATCCGGACACAATAATACATAATGGATGAGAGAAACGTTGTGTCACCCTTCGTGATATGGTTGTAGATAGATTATTTACGAAATTGCTCGGGATTGTGAGATAGATAGACAAAATCCATCTCTGTGTCTAAAAGGAATAAATAAGCTCGTGACAGTGTCGAAGTAAGAATCCAATTTTGAGATCGAGGCGGTTTGTTTTTTTAATGGGGAAAAGATTTTTTATACAGCCTGTAATTTGATCTTCAACTCATTTTGCAATTTCAGCGATTCCGGTTCGGTGATTCAGGGATTATCAAACGTCGGAGCCGAGAGATTTTGCGAATTTAAAGAATTAAAAAAAGAGCGAATATGCACGCGAACACACACTTAACTCGATACTGGGTAGAACTTAACTTGTTTCGCGTACTACATAAGCGCTAAACCCGGAGAATATTCAAAGGATGAATCGACAACGCGCGCGGCGGTTACGCGATTCCTATTCATAGAACTCTCGATCCGTTGTCGACCAACAAACTCCCATCGTCATTAAACTCGAAACTCCGACTCGTACACTCCTCCGAGGGAAGATTGCATATGTTTTCCTTTAGCGAAACTGGCCTGACTCCCCCGCAATCATCGGAGTTGAAGTTACACATGCACCGACGTGATTCGCCTCGAAAATTGGGTCGTTTCGCTCGCACTTGCGCTCTTGCCCGCCGCCAACGCGGCCCGGTCACGGTTGCGGCCGGTCGGAGGTAACCGAAATGCATCCGGATGCGCTATATATCCTTTAAGGATTCGGAACGTTTTCGTGTCGAGGCCAGGTGCCTGACTATAGAACGTCACTGACGCAAGTCGGTACCCGGCCCGGCGAACCCCCGAGGTCTTGGAATCGATACCGACTGACCTTGAGCCCATTTTAAGCTCGCCCTCCGCGGCGGAATCCGCAGCGATTTCGACGTAGGTCTCCGTCGCGTGACCTAAAAATTTCCGTAATCCCCCGCCTTAATCGCGAAGGTCGCGCCGCGCTTTGAAACCATTACGGGGAGAAATATCGGAAACTAAGAAATATCGAAGAATCTTGAGAAGTTTTTTAACATTTGAAGATATGGAGAAATATTCCGAGGATTTTGAAAATAGACTTTGAATTACTCCCTAAATTTGAATCGGGACGGAAATGAATGAAATGAAAATTATCACCGCATTTCCCGCCTCGAATATGTTTGCTATTGATTTTGAATTTGCGGCTGATGGAGATTAACGCGACTAATCGAAACGTCCCGCTATCGTTGCTGACAACAATACAAGATAAATACTCGTTTGATTACTTCTTTCGACTTATTCAATTTAGAGAAGGAAGTTGCACGTTGTTTTGTTGGTAAAAAAAAAATAAAAAATTTCACAAAGAGAAAGAAGCTTTTCACGAGTACAACCGCGTTGTGCAAATCTGCAGTTAATTATAATGTAGAGTGTCGCGATCTCCGCATAAATATACGCGCACAGTTATATGACGCCGTCGTATTTATTATCATGTCGTGTGCACTCTGCATTACACGGAAAGACATTTTCGCGTGAAGTTCGCACCCCCGCGACGGCTGAAACTAGCTTTAAAATATAAGTTTGACCTGGCAGATAGTACCTCAAGTGCGCGCTCGCGACTTCCCCCAAGTTAACTTCATATATTTCCCTCTCCCTCTGTCTCTATCTCTCTCTATTTTCGCGGTGTGCGCATTCGAGATTCAGGAAAGCCCGGCGTTGTCTTCATCTCGAAATAATCCCGACCGGGAGTGGCTCGAAGATGTCTTAGCATCTCGGCCATTTGTCTTTCCCGGACCGTTCGGTCCGGGATCATACGCAATATGTCGCTGAGGGTGGCACACGTTTTGTCCGAACACGAAGTGAAGGGAGAGAGGGGAGAGGGCAGGTTAAGCGCCGGTCCCGAGGGAAAGGGTAAGCCGCGGATGAAGGACTGCGGCATTGGCATAACCGATGGAGACTGCCTCACCGGCTCGATGAATCATGGACTCTGCGCCAAACTACGGCTGCCATCTTGTCGTCCGAGCGCGAGGATATAAAGCGATGTGAGTGTGTCCCGGTCGTTGCGGGATATCCCTACGTGCGGAACATACTTGAGGATGTGGGACGTCAACCGAGGCGAAGCCACGATAATCCTCGCGTGAAAGTTTAAGTATTAAAAAGGTCTGCGCGTGATAAACTGTTTTATCCCAAGCCGATGCTTGCGATAAATCTGATACTTATTGTTTTTTTTATCAATATGAGAAATTAGGGAAAAATTCTTGGAAAACTTTGCGCGCGTAATTTATTTTCAAGACTACAATTTGTTGAAAATTTAAATTTTACAAGAAGTATTAATTGACTTTTCGCGTATGTAAATATTTAAAATTAATTCTTGTTACTTTTAAATATTTCGCGACCATAAAAAAAAAAAAGAGATTCAGAACAGAATGGGAAATCGAACACTCGATGTACTACATAATTTTCGCGTTTACACGTACGTAGAGCGAAATTAATACTACAAGCAGCCTGCATGTTCCTCTCTTTTGTCGCCGGTCTGCGATATAATGTGAGTATAATATGCTGATCGCGAATAAAGCGGTTCAAATCAATGTGACTTGGCGGGCAATTAGTGTCTCGTGATAATAATAGTAAATCTCGCATTGTATTGATGTTATTATTATTATCATTATCATCATCATCGTTATTATTATTATTACATTGAAGAGATCGATAGGAAACCCATCTCGTCGTTAATTATTATCAGCGCGCTAAATGTGTTTTAGTGTTTCGCGAAATTAAATAAAAGTTAGAGAAAACTGTGCTGTCTCGCGCAACTTTTGTTTAAATTGAAACAAATATTAATAATTTTTTACAGAAAGTTTTATATTTTTTTTTCCTGTTAATTAACCGCACTGTGCTTTTTATTTTCTATTGTTATTGTGCGGTTACATTTTACGTGGGAAATTACAGCACTCGGAGGGAAGAAGAGAGGAGTGATGTAATATATTTCCTTTCTGTCTCTTGTGTATTTGATCGATTAGCAAAACAACTCGCGAGTTACATCACGAAGCGATAACGTGGTTGTAGCGTCGGTGTGTATATATATATATTTTTTTCTTCTGAAGAACGAGAGAGCGAGAGAGATGAATGACGTGTCATTATTTTGTAACGGTTCTTTTTCAAAACGCTTTCAGCCGTCATTTCCGTAAATCATCCGGGGGCCGAGCTGTTACTTCGTAACGGGCAAACTCGAGTAATTGCGCAATCAAATCAGCGGTAGCTGTCAGCGCACTGTGTAACCCAGTTACACGTTTCATGCGTTATACGCGCGGTCACAAGTGATCCTAGTTGCTACAAGCAATTCACAGAGGTAATGATCCCTCCCAACAATGTCAGCGGCAAAAGTGCAGTTGGCACTTTTCGCAACGATATCCGTGGTCGTGCTTTACACGTCCTCTCTTGACGCTTGATCTTTTTTGAAACGCGCTCTCCCGGAAATGCAAATTGTTCAATCTCCGACGCGAATCGTGCGATATCTACGTAAAAAAAAAAAAAAAAAATATTCAATCTTGAAGTGCGCCGAACGACTGTCTGGGAAGTTCGGAAAGATTTTGCGTTTGAACAATATCAGCGTCTGTCTCTTTTTTTTTTTCTTTTTCTCTTTCCCGTGTGTCGTAAGGATTTTCTTGTCACAGAACCTGAAAATTGTCCGCGTACTAAACCCACCTGTGATTGAGGCAGCAATATCCGCAGATTACAGCATACGAATAGTCCGTAATACTTTTATGGAGTATTCCATAGATGCTCTCCTACAGATCTAAGGGCTATCGATTCCGGGGCGGGAAGAGAAAAGGGAAAGCATCCTTTTGCGGGGAACGAGACGAAGATGAACGAGCTTTCGGAGATTGTGTTCTATTGTATATTTCTCTCTCTCTCTCTTTCTGGTATATTTCTCACTCGGTCGCGCGTTGAATTCGAAAAGTGGCGGAGCATAAAATATTTATAGCGGCGCGCCTCATTGCCCGCATAAATATTGGGATCCGCCGTGAGCAATCGGCTTCCTTCCTGCGAGAACGTTGCGGCGTAAGAGAGGACCGAGGGGGAGAGAAGAGGGGAAGTAAGCTCGGGATGGACCCGAGGGAAATGCTTGTTACGGGGCCAGCGCCGCGGGCACGTGCGGTTTTACTCCGGAATACCTACGTGACAAGGACACCATCGAGGTTCATTTGCGGACGTATATACTGTATTTCGGTATCTAAGGATTCCTCGGAGGCAAATGGCGCAAATGTCGTACGCTTTCGACGCTTCATTTCCGTTTTTTTTTTTTTTTAAATAAAAGTACAGAAAGATGTGCTTTTGCGAGACTTGCGCGTGGTTTCGAGATAAATGATGTGAAATTTTTCATAACGATAGTTTCTCTCTGTATGAATGTGATTTTAATGCGCATTTGTGTTGTTTCCACGCGCACTCAAGTTTTATAACTCGAAAGTTGGTCTGGATTTTACTCCGTTAAAGAACTTTTGCTCTTAAAAAAAAGTAAAAAAAAAAAAAAATTACAATTACGGTCGCTCCACTATTCCTTGCGAAAGATATTTTAAGCAAATTTTTCTAGACAGTAAACAGTGGCCGGGCTACATACAAACCCTCATTTGCCGTCGGGAGGTTGCGTGACAATGCGCAAAGCGTCGCTTCCATTCTCCAGAAAATAAAGCAGAAATTACATCCGTGCGCGGTTGTAATAGCTGCTTAGCGACGCGCAGCCTTAAATTAACCCCAGAAGTACCTCATCCCTCTTCCTGCATATCGTTCTTGTCGTTGACCTTGTTGAAAGGAGTCCAGTTAATTAGCCTCAACTCAAAGAGCGCAAGTTGCAAGTGCGGTGGTTCAATTTCATACCTCTTTGCTCAACGCGCGCGCGCGCGTGTTTTTGCCCTTCCTCGCAGCAACCCCTTCCGCTTCAAGTTCTCACGTTCTCTTATTTCCTCGCTCTTTTCTACGAGAATACTCGTAAAAATCTCGGAGGTACGTGGAGACATAAAGGAGAGAAACAAGAGAGAAATAGTCGGCGATGATGTTCCGGGCGGAAACAAACATTGAATCGTTGCGATTTTGCCTCGGCTCCACCTCGGCTTGAATTATTAAGTCCACCGGAAACGCGTCGTGACGCTCGTTTTATAATTTACCGGCGTACTGGAACCGGTGTTTTTTTTTTTTTTTTTTTTTTTTTTTCCTCTCTTCCTCAAAAAAATTAGCAGTCTATGATTATTAATCACTGTCATTACTTGCCCGTGTGCGTATTCTGCTACTGGAAATTAAAACCGTTTGAAATATTTCAACGTAATTTTTATTTCTAACAGAACAGAGAAAAACTTCAACAGTTCGCGGAGGAACTTGAGAGAAATTTAGCCGACAAAGGGCGTTGCGACAACAATGTCCAACAATAACAATACGGAAAACTGTTATAAAAAAAAAAAAATACTTAAATAAGATAGACAACAATAATTTAGAACGAGGCAAATTGCTGCCGACATCGAGTCATTCTAGTTTCCCCCCCTGTCGCGCGTGTAATTTTCTAAATTGAATTACCGGATTCGGAGCAATTTAAACGGCGTGACGTGTTTCGCTTGTTTTAAATTCACCACGCCGCGGAAGTTACCAGGGGTGAATCTTTATTGGCGGGGAAAACGGACAGCACCACCCGGACGCTTCCTCTTGAATAACAACGATCAACTCTCGCGACATCCCCCTTTGTACGGGATCACTCGGCCGTGGAATCGCAAACGAATACGAGGGTAATTAATTATGCGTTTATACGGTTTATTCGCGCGTGGCTGTGTTGCGGTTTAATCGAATGGTCCGCGACTGTAATTGTGCGAGTCGGTTGAATTAATTCAATCGAGGGTGTAACGGGCCGACGGAAACTTGTAATAATCGAATATCAAACCGCAGCTGTTTTGGGTCAACTCTCTCTATCTCTCTTCGTTCGAGCGCGCTCGCGCCCGTTGCGCTTTTTGCATCGGAAATCTCATTAGTCGCGCGCGATAACCACCCGCGGAAATTTTGCCATTGGCGCGAGACACCTACGCGAGAGAACGTCGCGGGACGCAGAACACGTGTGTGTTCTGCGTCTCTCTTTTGTAGTTTTTCACCCTCTCCGACGACGACGACGACGATGACGACGATGTGTGAACTCGGATGAATTTTAGAAGAATTGCGCGCGCCAACGCGACGCTGATTTACGACGCGGCGGAAACGAGCGAAAAGTCAAAAATAACGCCGGAAGCTTTGCCGGTTTTCCCGTCGACGCTGGTGTGTCAACGCGGGCTTGCTCTTCGATTCGTTGACGGATGAGCAACCGACGCGGCGCGCGTCGGAAAATAGAACGGAATCAAAAGAAAAGGCGCGATTCGGGGAAAATCGCGAAAAATCGTCCGATTCTCCGCCGAGGCGGCGTCAATTTTATTTTTATTATCGGCGATTGTCTCTGCGCCCGCTACCTCTTCTTCGGGATTTTTTTTATCGGGTGTCGTCGATGCAACCGGTGATTATTATTGCTGTTCCGCGCGCTTCTCGAACATTTCGTCGGACGAAGCTTGATTGTTTTTTCAGTTCCTCTTCAAAGTCTTTCCTGCGCGCTCGCTTTATATAGCGAGTTTTTTTGCGAGTCGTGTTTATAAACAAACTTAAATAGTAAATATCGAAATAAATATCGAAGTAAATATTGAAGTAAAATGTGTATTTAAGATACGCCGTAAATTTTCAATTTTTGACATTTATCTTATGAAGAAAATATTTGCAATTTTTTAATGAATATTTGAGATGCGGTTGTCAGCGAAGTTACATAGCGCGTCCAATTTACGATTTTCTATTTTTCACAAGACATTTCTTGACAAACGTACCGTTTCTCTTATTTAGTTCAACTGGACGACTGTCTTTTTTTGTTCCCGATATCCGATATAAAATTCAGTAGAGTCGTTTCCGTTTACCGATCAATCCATCAATCAAGCTGGTGTGCTTCCAGCGCAATAACAGCCGTCGTGCTGTCTCTCCTCGAGTCGACGGTGCGGCGCGGATGGAAATTAAAAAAGGGAGAGGAAAAGAGAGAGAGAGAGAGCGCAGAACGGACAGATCGATGTGTCCCTTATTATGGGTCAGGAAAAGAGTTTTTGAATTGATAAAAAAGACGCGACAGAAAAAATTTCTTTCGACAAGATGTGTAACGTTAAAAAATTTTTATTTATATTCCGAGAAATTCAAACTAGCGACAAAGTGGTAGTTTTATATTCCATTTTATTATCAGTGTGAGAACATTTTTTGCATCTATAAAACACTGAAGAATTATCAACTCGCGCGCTGCACAAAGCGCGCGCGCTAATGAGAATAATTGCTCTAATCGAATGTCACCCTATCAGCTATCGCGTCTGCGATCTCTTTATCTACGCCTCGTCGCCTTTTGCGAGGCGCATCGCGATAAAATAATTTTAATTATCACATTAACACGCGCGGCGCCAACGGAGACAACGGGCGGGCGCCGCTTCACCTCATCGTTCCGCAGCCGTGAAACAGAATTTTTCCATCCCTAACAAGAACGACAAGTCTTCGGCAAATTTAATTAAACGATCCCGAGGAACAACGAGAGAGAGAGAGGATGCATCATCCGCACGGCTCCGTGATGTTCGTGTCCGGGATCGTGTCCATCGTCCGGAGTTGACGGTCCGTCGAACAAAGAATGGTGACGATAATTGGTGCTGCAGCGAAATGAAGCCCGTAATTGCCATTCCCGGAGCCGGGATCGACGTGTTAAATTCTCCTCGCTATTCTTTCTACTTCGGGGCGCGAACTTCATTGGCGCAGTCGGGATTAAGTTTATCAAGTCGCCTCGTCTCGTCTAGCAAAATTTGCAGCGCGTCGTGTAAGAAACGAAAAAAAAATCTTAGAATTAAAGAGAAAGAGAGAAGAGAAGAGAATGAATATGTTATACACACTCTTTCGAATTTTTTTGAAACTTTCAAAGATGCGAAATGACGAATCTTAGAATCTTGGAATCAAAGAAGAACCCGAGTCGAAATTTAACATCTCTTTTAGTGCTCTTTCAGCCTATATAAAACTATCTTAATAGAATTAGCCTATATAAAACTATCTTAATAGAATTAGAACCTAGAATAGAACCACCTCTTTTAAAACTTGATCTTCTATAATTTGAAATATAACGGCAAAATGCTACTTTAAATCTATCAGAGCAATGCGCAGCATAAGCTGAGGGTTAAATTCTACTTTAAAACTGTTAGCAGAAAAAAAGATTTTTCGGAAAGTAGCATCCATTTTCTCTCCTACATAAAAAACAAAGAATTGAAGTTCAATGTAGACGCTAAATTTCGACTCGGATATTTATTTTCGAATACGATAGCTCGTGCACTAAGCATCACTCTGTCATAAGTTCTTTTAAATGATATAGTTGCCTGTGAATTTTTGGAACATATAATACCGATGTTTCTTCAATAAACCACCGTTAATAATTTTTTTTCTCGAGATAATGAGATAGAATTGTATCTTTCTACATACCCTGTGCGTATCACCATGCAATATCTGCCGTCGGCCGTCGGCCGTGGGCACTGCCATATTCGATGCGCCGTGGGACGATCTCGCTTTAAGACGCTTCCGACGTCGAGATTGTCGACGAAATTCATTCTTGAAACTGCCACAGACAAATTATACCTCACAAGTGCAAAGAAAAGAAAGCGTGAGTTCTCCAACACTTTCAAAGCACAACACTGTTCATTCACACAACAACGCGTCGCGCGACTCCGACCTTCTTCCGACGGAAGGTCGAAAAAAAACGAACGGGAATAATGCACCGGCAAATAATCACCAAAATCACTGAAATCACTCCCGTCGAGTTTCGCGGAAGCGCGACAACTTGTTTTGTAATGCGTGCAGTTCGATACTCAACTCAATCAATGGCGGATTGAGTGATTAAACATCGCGAACGCGTCGCACTCCAACCTTCTTCCGACGGAACGTCGAAAAACCAACGAAAGAATAACGCGCGGAAAATATCCACCACAATCACTGAAATCATTTCCACCGAGTTCCGCGGACGCACGATAACCTGTTCTGCATCGCGTGCAGATCAATATTACGATCAATAATCACGGATTGAGTGCTTAAATGTCGCGTACGCGTCACAAACCGTCGGATCAAGATGGCGACTAGGGATACGCATACGTAGCGCTAGAGACGATGTAAATCAGTACTTGCTTTTGCGCGCCCTCGGCGCGAGCGACGGCCGGGCGATGCCGAGGGCGCCGCGAGCAAGATACGATTTACCGATCTACATCGCCTCTAGCGCTACGTATGCGGATCCTTAGTACG
>QVOA01022347.1:0-13302 GCA_014825685.1 Pseudomyrmex cubaensis
TATATATATATATATATATATATATATATATATACAAACGCGCCCCCGAATCGCGCGGGTAATTCGGTTGTGCGTCGGACGCGAGATACTGCGAAAAGTGCGTACACACTTGTGCGCTTGAACTCTTTTACGAGTGTTTAAGTCGGAAAAGCAAGCAGTACCCTCGAAAAGTACCGCGCGCGACGAATTCTTTTCACGTGTGTACACGGGAGATAAAAAACACGTTGCGGTTTTTATTTTTGCAGCTACAGTGGAATGAAACGAGATTTGATTCAGCAATATTTGATATGACGTGTGTCTAATTTTCTTTTTGCGAAAGCTTCGATGATTTACGACGCGAAATAAAGCGTCCAATAAAATTTGAAACGATAATCAACGTCGTGCGAAGAACGCGATAAATTTTCATTTTTCTCTCGCGAAACAGAAGATACATGAACGAAAAGAAATATCGACACTTGCGACGGATTCGGTATTCCGTTCCGATACGGAATATACTTGTATTTTCGGCCAGAAGAGCGATTTATCTGCAATTGTGATGGGGTTTTCTCGGGACATTAGTGACGCGATCACCATCGGCGGAGGAGGATCGTGCGGTGTGAGGGAGAGGTGAAAGACGCGTCTTAATGCGATTAAGGTCGTTATCAGATGTCGCTTCCACTTTTCTTGCGCGGTGACGTCGACGGTGCTCGTTTGTCATCGCACCGACGTCGTCGTCACGGGGGGGGTTGCGGGATTTACTTCCGCCTTTCCCCCTTTTCGCGCCCTCTCGGTTTCCCGCCGTCGATTTCTTCGTCATGATTCGAGCGTGCGACGTGCGTCCGCGCAAGATGAATGTATTTTCCTGACGAACAAAAACCACACCACACATACACAGGGGACGATGTTTGAGTAATTAATTCAAGCGTCGCGCATCTTGACAACCGTCATTGATTCCCGTGATAAATCATTCGAGAATTGTTTCTACCTTTCTACATTTATTATTTTACAATTAACAAGAGGAAAAAAGAAGCCACAGAGACTATGGTCCAGGTAGGAGGTGGATGTCTCTAACGGATATTTTTCATATTTTTACTTTGTATTTTCTAATTTTGTATGTCATTGTATTGTAAACAGTGCTGAAGATGATCAACGATAAATGATCGAAACGTTCGAGATACACTGCGTTTTATGTCAATTTTGAATGTCTTCCTATCTGGACCACAGGCTCTGTGGTTTCTTTTTTCTTTTTGATAATTTCTTCAAGCCGTTACTTTAATATTAATTAACGATAAGACAATTTATTTAGAAGTTGCATTATAAACAAGTATTAATAAATTATTCGTGTATTTTGTGCAATCTTATTTTTAACTACTTAATAACAGGAGCGTACGGAGAAACGTTTTTGTTACAAATATAAAAACCATTAAATTAATATCGCGATTTCTGAAACGAATCACTTTGAAGCTGATGTTCCTACTTGAGAAGGTAGCGAACTCGCGTGTTTGTCCGTCGTCAGAAGGCGTTCCGTGAGCGAGCGGGTTAAATGTACTTCGAATTAGTTCACGACTGACACTAGCGGATTCGTGATGGAAAGGGGAAATAATGACAGCGCCTAGAGAATAAATTCTCAAATCGTAGACCGCGCCGAAAGAGAAAGAGAGAAAGAGAGAAAGAGAGAGCTCGCGTGCCGCACGCAGGTCTCAAATACGTACACGTCAGAAAGAGCATCCGAGGATTCGTTAAGACCAACCGTTAACGCCTTTCGCCACGACCCTCGATGGCCTACGGCCGATTTAGTGTCGCATTAGCGGCAAAAGCGGAGAAAAATTGTTGCGCGCCTTCAGGACGACGAGGAAGAACACCCTATATCATATATAGGCTCTAATGTTGAAAAAAAAAAATAGAAAAAAAGTAATGGAGAGATAGAAAGAGTGTGTCGTAAAATAGGGAGAGAAAAGAATGAAATAAATGAGAGAAAAAGAGAGAGGGAGAGAAAGGAAAGAGGGGGAGGGGGAAGAGAGAAAGACAGCATGCAAGTCTTTGTGGTCATTGTCGATAAGGGTGTGTTCAAAAGATAGGGATGATTAGAAGCTACACCCTCGCACTGAGGATGTGAACGCAACTCCGGAGACGGAAAATTCATAGAATTGCTTAGCAGACTCCCGCGTTCGTTTATTTTAGGGCCGACGGCACGACGGAAGTCATTACGCCGTCAAGAGGTTGCCCCCTTCGAAGTGAAGACAGAGCAATCCTAATTAATAATTAATTACGTCGGGAAAATCGTTTCTCCCTCATCCTTCTTGACCGGAGGATAATGCTCGATTGGATTCTTCCTGCCGGCAGCGCGATTTCCCGATACGATTCACCGACCATTTCCGCAAATTTATGGCGATCGGGCTGCGCTATAAATCTGGTTAACGTCTTACGTTAGCCGCGTTTTCCCTTTGTTAGGGAAAGCATCAGAGCGTTAAAGCCCGCTAATTAATTCACATTATTCTGCCATCTCACTTAATGCTAACGATGTGTAATGTACGTATATATATCACGCAATTCTCACCGTCTAATTGTGAAACTGCTAATTATTTATTTATTTATGTTTGTTTATTTATTTATTTATTTATTTATTTATTTATTTATTTATTTATTTATTTATTTAGATAAGTGTGTGAATATCTTATAATACTTTGCAAAACCTGAAAATTTTCTTTGATAATAATATAATTACACTGAAAAAAAAGTTTTGTTTAGATAACCAAACTTACAGCGAATTCGGTAACTTGCACTAGTGCGCACTGAGTGTGACTTTCAATGGACTTTTTCCATTGAAAATCGCACTCAGTGCGCACTGATTATCTCAATAAAATTTTTTTTTTCAAGATAGCAATTATTTATGACTTATTTATTTACAGTCATAGTTTTTATCATACATACATGTTGTGCGTGCGATTGACAAATTAATCTCGATCCTATTTTGTTAAGATGTTGCATTTTTCGTTTGTTGTTTTTTTCGCACTTTTTTTTTATCGCAGCTTCGAAAGTTTAATATTCGAAACGTAGGTACGTTTATCCCTCGGCGAGAGACACGCGCATGTATCTTTTTCCACGCGGAAGCGATCATCGGCAGTAAATTCCCACGTGAATGGAATGCCCGCATAACGTTGGACGTTCGGTGGCGATCAAAATAAATAACTATCCCGGCGCTTCCTGGACTCCAGAAGTACGGTGCTTTAGCTGGCGTCCATGGAAAAAAGTCAATCTGGAAGGAGCGACCGTACTGGAAGAAGTTGACCAAGTTTTACGAGGGATCGGTCGGGGGAGGGGGGAAAAAAAGCGAGAGGAAAAAAGTCTCGAAACTCGATTCGGTTTTGGTGGGTACATGAGAGATCGTGCACGCCCAAACGCGTGTCTATATATGTCGTTACATAGGTACACTCGCGTCTCGATCTTCCCCAGTTTGTCAACGGCGACCCTTCGGTGTCGCTTACGAGACAGCAAATTTGTCTCAGATAAGCAAAACAAACACACGCAGCAGTTGGCCGCCATCGCAGTCGCTGTCTCCGCCCTCAGAGATCTCTTTTTCATGCATTTTATTTCGTAGGTACTTTCTCTCATCCTGACAAAAGAAACCGCGATTTCTTCCGCGGACAGTAATTTACGGTACACGCAAATGCGAACGTGAGTTATTGTACATTAACTAGTTTTACTTCAAAGAGAAGTATTTTTTTTACCTGTGCTACTTTTTTTTCAATCTTTTTTGAGAAAACAAATATTAAAGAATTGTTTAATTTTGAAAACACACACACACGCAGCAATATATATATTTTTTCTAATATAAAAAGTGTGTGGCAAATGTTGTTGCTTTTTTTATTTGGGTTTTCGAACACTCCGTGATAAAAAACCGCGCAGCTATTAACGATGCATCCTGTTTATCCATGGTCACCGAGTTATGAATTGATTCCGCGAATGCCGTGTCTTTCGACTACTTTCTCGCATTTCGAGAGACCGCGCTAGGGATTTGCATATATTATAGTTTATCCTTCTGAGAACGTGTTCGTCTCCGAGATGCATGATGCGCGTTTGCGAATGCTCTCACTCCTCGAATTCTTGAACAGTATATCGGGGTGGCAACCTCATTATGGTCATTTGTGCTCATTTAAACGCAGCCTGCGGCACGACGAATTGTTGCAAAAAAAAAAAAACAAACAAACAAATTTACCTTCTTTCCCCCGCTGACACATAGTAGCGTCGCCGGCCAATTTTGCCGTTTCTTCTGAAATCGCACTAAATGGGAATTAATCAGGAAATAAGACCTCGCAAAAAACACTCAGCTCGACTCGGAAAGGGTTAAATTTCTTATCTAGCTCAGACACGCGATACACCTGTTTTCTTTCTTCGAGCGATTTGAATAATATACAAAAATAAGTGGGGAAAGGTTGAAAATGTACACTGCTGTAACGCAATAATGCAGAGTCATTGACCCTCATTACGAAGATGAGAGTTAGATGTGCGACAGATGAGATGGTTAGATATCGACGGGGTTACTACATCTAGATGTCGCATCGAAATCTCTCTCCTTTAACACTCCCTGACTCCTTTTAATAGACGTGTTGGGTCTCTAATGGATACGTTGGACACAAGCTTGTCTTCTTATCGGTCTCACCATCAGTGTATCTTCGTGATGGAACCTGAGTCTTTGTGATTCTTTTTGCTACGCTCGGAGAAGAGAGGAAGATAACCAAAATTTGCCGATAGCTAATTTAATAACGCGTTAAGGTGTCAGGGACATGATTTCGAACTGTCGGTGTTTCGATATACGTTATTGACAGCATCGCGTCGGACGTTTGCGCAACGCGAAAGGGCGCGATTCTATGAACCTCTGTACTCGAACACCCAATGAGATTTTAATACGCTTCCCGAAGAGGCGCATGTTAGACCATGACGGCGCGAACGCGCGATCGAGAAAGGATTACGACATTCGGCGCGATTATGACGAAAGAGATCGAGAGAGACAGAGGAGAGTGAGAGAGGGAGAGCTAACTGCGTATCGAGATTCGTCTCGGCGGGATACTTTGCCGGGGTAGGTCGGATCGTAAGGGCAGCTGTGCAAAAAAGAAGGGATTTCAGACTCCAGCTGCGTTGCTCTACGAGGGGATTGTCGGGAATGCCACTGAAGGATCCAAGGGTTCGTAGTGGCACGTGGAAGGAACGTTCGATCGAAATCTACGTTCAATCAAGGTTGCTCCGCAATGTATATGAGCTTGCGAGAGAGAGAGAGAGAGAGAGAGACTCGGTCGAACCGTGCGTAAATAAAAAGGGTAACATTTTGACGTGTCGATCATTTTTTTTATAGGAACATATTCAGTTCATAATCCTTCTCTTTCTCTCTTTCATTGAAGGATTAAATATATACCCGATAAAATACATAACAAATTTTAAATTTTGTAGACTAATAAAACTCTTATACTTTTAAATGTCAAAACAATATTGGTTTTTGTATTAGTTACTTAACACGATTTTTAAATTCGATTCTTCAGAGATGTGAAGAACTTGAACGACCGATAAAATATTGAACGTGAAATATTAGATAACGAGCAACGTAAATTGATTCGGTCACGATCCGAGTTGTGAGTATTTCTAGGTCGCGGGATTTTTCTGATCCCGAGGGTCTCGTTGGACAAGACAATGTACGAAAAGTGATGCGGAATGATCGGGAGGCGATGTAAATGGGGCGACATCGGCGAAAGTCTCTCCTCGCGTTTCCGTTCGCCACGATACAATGCGTGTATATTTGCGAGAGCGGCCCTCGGGGGAGGGATTGCCGAGGGGTAAACATCGTGTAACCACCGGGGAAAACACAGGGGGTGAGCTCTCTCGATCCCGCGCGTCCGCGTGCTTGCATACGATTCTATAAATATTTTATTGGCTCGTCATTCGACTTTATTGCGCCGCACGATCGAATGACACGCCGGATTAGGCGGCAGTTATTTTCGTGATACAAGCGAGAAGAGTCATACTGATTTATCACCTTCGACGATTTCTAGCCAGACAATCTGTTACGTTGATGCCGCGCTGTACGTCTAAGAGTTCGTTCATATATTTGTATTATTATTTTTAATTGTTGCATTACGTGATTGGGAAATTCTCAATTGTAATTTATTTGTTTACTTAAAGCTTGTGTAAAATGTAATTTATGACGAAGAGTCACAATCTTACGTGTTAAAAAGCAAACTACTACATCAATTTAAACGAAAGTCACACAGTTTTGTAAAAATCGTCAATAAATTCTTTCGGATATCCTTTTTCGGACACCGCTCCGGAAAATGGAAACAAGGTTAATCTTTTTTCGTCTGAAATGCATACGTACCTACGCTGCGATTTGTTGTTTTAACAAACCTCTATTGGAAATTTCAAACTGTAATCCGAGTCGTCACTAACGATTGTCATTCAGAAAAAGATTCTTGTTCGTCACTAACGATGACGACTCGGAAAATCGAAACGTTACGGTTTGAAGTTTTCAACAGGCGGTTTGTTAAAACAACAACAAACGACAAATAACGACAACGCTGTAATCGCGTCTACGTTCCCGCAAGGAAGCAATATTTTTCACAACACGACACAACGACCCGGGAGAAAGAACGATCGGCATCCGAGCGTCTCGCTCGCTCGCGCGTTCGGCGAGCATCTCATTCTCGCGCTTAATTAAGCCGAGCCACTTAGTACGGTGAATGCTCTTTGATTGGCAGACGAGGTGCCTGACGATGACCGAAGCTGACAGGGCCAGGTACGCCGCGCCTATTCGCGCCTATGGTCCTCGCGAGCGAGCGGAGTCGGCCACTCAGTCAACATCAGGCGAATGCTGAGTTATGTCGAGGGTCCAAGTTCTTTTAAACTCGCCAATAAATCGGGGCCCCGTCTCCATCGCCGCGTTACCGGCTGTTCTTCGATTCTCTCGCTATCCTTCGTTCGCATCCCCCCGTCGTTGTCGTCTCTTTACACTCCCTCCCCCGCCGTCGTTATACGGCCGCCGAACGCTCTCCCTCCGGTAGTCGGTTGTAGTCGTCTTATTCTTTGCCAAGGTGTGTGTGTGCGCGTGCGCGCGCGCGTCGTTTCCTCTTGCGCGCCACCGCGCGCGTTTCTCCTCGTCTTCAGGTAGCGCGAAATTCATTGCATCCTCTCTCCTTCTCTTCGCTTTTCTTCTTCTTCTTTCTCTCCCTCCTCTTCTTACCTGAACATCCGTCCATCCGTCCGGTCGAGCGAGGTGCGAAAATATCGGCTCGTTTGCCCGATGACTCGACAGCTTCTTCTCCGTCCGTGTATCTCTCGCATTTTTTTTTCCTCCTCCGAGAAGATTTTTTCTTGTCGAGTCTTCTCTTTCTCTTCGACGCGTACGCGTCACTCCTTCTCTCTTCTCCCTTTTCCTTTTTGGTCGATCGGTCGGTCGGTCGGTCGGTCGGTCGGTCGGTCGATATTATTTCTGCAACGGCATTCCATCGAATCGATCCCTCGTATCATCGGTATCGGACAACAGGAAGAAGTCGCACGACGACAACGGATAGCGACGAGTGTTCGGATGCAATTCGAGATCGGGATTATGTTGTTATACAGGCTCGCGAATTTTAGGCCGGAAGGATCGAACGTGGTAAAACACGGATAATACCAGATCCAACATGCGAGTGCGCCGTCGCGCATAAGAGATAACACGTATCCCGTGCCGTAACAATATTATCATAATACGACGGCGCGGCGTATCTTTGATAACACGGCGCGTCATCGGATTTTTCACATCGTTTATTTAAACAGATGCCAATTTCCCGAAGCAAGCCGTATTTCAGCGTCATCTATCGCGATCGGGAATCTCGGTGTGGCGTCGTCGCCAATTAATAATTACGACATTGTCGCCGCTCGCTAAACGCTTTAATCAATGTCATCGGGCCAATTTCCGATCGCCGTTGGTTCCCAACCCCGTTCTGTCCTCTCGTCCTCCTCCTCCTCCTCCTCCTCCTCCTCCTCAACATCCTCCTTCCGCGCGCGCGCCTATCAGGGCGGCTCCTCTGCAGGAAATTACGTGGTACACGATCGAAACGCACAGGCGGAAGTCGCAATTTATCAGTTTCCATGCTGGACGCGCCGCCGGAGATCGCGATTCCAATTTTCCCCTCTCCGCGCGCGCGCACCTCGCCCGTCCGTGTGGACCGTAATGACGCTTGAAAATCGATCGCTTCGATCTCCCTCGCGCACTGTCACTCGTCACTCAGTCACGCTTCGCTAATTGCGAGATATTTATCTCCCCGCGTCCTTTTATTGTCCCACCTTCGGCGTCTTCGACAACCTCAACGGCGCGAAGTGTACGGACCGATTGTATTTGTTGTCGCAATCGTAATCTCCTTCTCGGATCGGGTGATTAATTACGCGCCGAGGGAATAAAGTTAGACTCGCTAATTACGGGACAACTTGGGACTCGATCGTGACTCGTTCGTGTAATCACTCGCGAGAGCCGCGACAGACGATTACGATTTACGTTACGATATTCCTGAAACAATATGATTGATCGTTAAACGAAGCGGCAATCTCTTTCTCAATATATAACATTAGTATAAATTCTGTTAAATAATATAATGATTTCTCACGTGGATATTCTTTCGTGCATTCACGAAACGTATTCGGGAATCAGATGTTATTTCACTCTCTTCGGATGCGGAGAAGCGATCGGCTGATAATATCTTTGCGCGGTCGAAAGATGAAAAAAAAAAAAAAAAAAAAAAAAAAAAAAGTTCCGCTGGTTTCGAGTGCCCCGGTGGGTGCCTCGAGTGCCCGGTCGACCGCGGTTATGAATACGCGAAGGTCTCTCTTGTACGATTCTCACGCGAGTGCCGCGATTCAGTGCTCCGGCTCGAGATCTACGAGATGAGCCGGAGATGAGCTGTGGTCGAGGTTTGCTCAAAAAAAAAAAAAGGCCGCGATTCAAAAAGACCGCACCGGAAAATCGTCGATGCTCAGCCCCGTAACGACGAGATTAGGATCTCGAAAATTCCTACGTTGTTGTTTCAAGAAAGAAAAAAGGAAGTGCCGACGTAGATCTCGCAACGAGAACCGATTCATTTGTCAGCTATAACCGAATCGGCGATGATTCCGAAGCAGTCACTGGAGATCGCATCGTCATTCTTGAGCGAGGTGTAAAGACATTTCACGGAATTTGCACGCCACTTTAAAATTTGTTATTGTTTTCACGCCCCTTTTTCATTAATTTCCCGTATATGTAGACCGACACAATTTTCTTTCTCATCAAGTGTTTACAAATGTTCATTTATAATTTTCATTTATCTAGAAAATTTTATTTCTTGTCTGACATATAACAGTATTTTTGATATCTGAGGAATGTGAGAAAATATTTTACTTGACTATATATTGTAACGAAAAACCGAATCCTAATTTCCTGTTTCTAAAGTCTATACTGTCTATAGGAACCCGGGAAAAACTCGTTTGACCAGTTTTTTTTCGATGCAGTTCCTATAACATGTGCTTGTAGCAATGAAATTACTCGTGTTCTCTTAAGTTCACTCGAGCAATGGTCGTTTTTCGAATTATTTGCGCATACCGTTCATCGCTCATCGTCTCGCGATGTTGTCCTTTCTTCTTCTTCTTCTTCTTCTTTTTCTTCTTCTTCTTTTTTTTTTTTTTTTTTTTTTTTTTTTAGTCAGCCATCAATCTTAATCATCTGCAACGTGTTGAGAGAAATATGGGCCTCCCAAGACTCTTATATAAGAACAATAATGAGGGTCGTAGAACAAAATCTATCCAAGCGTAATTATAGTGCGTGTAGCGTCACATCACCAACCGTGTCATAATTATGATATCAGTATTGCAAATAGCGCGTTGTTACAAAGCCGAATGTTTCTGAAATTAAAAACTTGGAAAATGGAGATTTGTCTTATTGTCGTGATGTTTCGCGAATAAAAAGTGGCTCGTAAATTCGAGTAATTTTATATTTTCGGCAAACCGCGTCGGGTCAACAGGTTGTTCTTCAGCTGGCCGAGTTCCGGCGACGACTCAAGAGGAGGAGAGGAACTGACGCCTCTCAATTGCGAACGATTTAAGACCGTCCCGACCTCAGCGGCATCCCGCAAATGAAAACTTTCCCCATCTTCTTTCGCCAACTTCTGCGAAAGACCTCGCCGGTGTAGCTTCTCTCTCCTTCTTCATCCGTTTCGTTCTCGCTTCTTTCTGCTTATTTCCGTATGCGAGTTGCGGTTCGCCAGGCAATCATGTTTCCCGGAAACCTTTTCTCACGGCGAAATGCACCGTGTGATAAATTTTACTGCAGGTCCGACCGTTTGCGACGCGCCCGCCTTTTCAACCACTTAGAAAGTACAATAATTTTTACATTGATAGAGCTGCGGAAATCCTTAAAATGCCTCGAACGATTTGAACACGTAGCTTTCATGAATATTAAGCAGACAGTATTTTTTTTTCCGTGTAACTTTAAAAATATGACGTTTTCTTTGTTTATCTCGTCATTATTATATTATTTGTTTAACTCTTTCTACGTTGAATTAGAAACGTTTCCTAGATAATCGTAATTTTATCGTTACGTTAGGGCAGAGCTTTTTTTCTCGTTATTTCAGACAATTTTGCGAGAGAATTTGCTGATGAATTTTGAGAATGAGGATCAATGAGCTTGTATCCCGCTTGCTAAGGATCGAAGAAGGAAAAGAGTCGAGGGAAAGAGGCGGTAAAGGAGGAGTGGGTGCTCGGCGTCTAATCTGTCGGCAGTGATCAGAACCCGGTATCGATGATGAAGTCTCCGAGGCCTTTGAAGTCCGCCGTGTCTCGCGACGGGGGGGAAACAGCCAACCGTTCGAATCCCTTCGAGTTCTGATCCTGCAGAGCTATTTCGTCTGTCGGTATATCTGCCGATCCCGTCTCCTTTAATACCTGTCAAATATGAAAGCCTCCCCGGGTGGTTAAAAAAATACACCGGATGGAAAAACACTAAGAACTCCACTTTTGCACGACTTGCGGCAAGAAAAATGTCAAAGTGTGATTATAATACACGTGTTCGACAGTCACATGAGATGTTTTAATAGCGTGCTCAGTTTATTTTAAATCTTAGGAACGCAATTAACCTTTTGTCTGCAAACCTAACCTACGAGTATTGCAGACTGGGCTTATTAATTGCCAACGCGACTTTGAGATCGAATATCTTCGCAAAAAATCATTATTTTTTCAATTCTTTTTTTTTTTTAATCGGAAGTTTAAACGATTCTGCGTCGATCAGATTGTTTTTTTTTTTATGTCGTTGTGTCACCGCAGTGATATATGTAACATGTCCATATATAACACGTCTGATTTGGTATTCTTCTTCTTATAGGTGTTTTTTTTCTTTTAGGTTTTTTGATTTTTTACCGATTAACAAACAAAAACAAGTTTACGAGACATAAACGTTAGTGGGAAGGTCAAAAAAGATAGTTTCGTTTTTTTCTACACATAGAAGCAAAAAGTTTGCTTTTTTATAGAGACAGAAAATAAATTCTGTAAAAACGGCAGTAAAGTAAGATTCTGGATAGCTTTGGAAATCTTTCTTTTGTGTAGAAAGTTTCCCAAGAGAGAAAAACACATTTTCTCGTAAAAATATATTAGAAACATGTGTTGTGCAACACATCAAGGCGAAAAAATTCACACAAATTTACAACATACTATTTTAACGGCAAGAAATATTAGAAACACGTGTTCACGTCAGAGCGAAAAAAAGGCATAGAAATTTGTAAGATGCAATCTTAACAAGAAATTTAGAGTTTCTATTTTACTCTGTTCAAAACTTTTATCAAATAATAATGTGTATATATAATATTATACTTCAATAGTACATATAATATGTTTACTAACAGGCCGATACTTGTGTGATTTTTTTATAATATGTACTGTGGTCACATTAAAATGGTACCAACGACGAAGTAAGATTTCGCAAAGAATTTCGGTTTAGTCGTTTGTAGACTTCGGTTTTTCGACGATAAATCGTTTTTCTTCATGAGACCTGTTCCATTAGTAGATTCCCACACTCACAGTTAATCTGTCAAGTCATTTTGCAGAAAAATTTACTTTGGTCGCTCACTTTTACTTCTTTGAATATCTTTCTCATGTGAAAATTTATGTTGCAAAATATGACACTAGACCTTTTTATTTTTTAACACAAAACATTTTGGTCTGTAATACGAGAGACGCAATGTGTGCACGATCATTCCCGAGTTGAAATTTAACATCTACATTGAACTTCGAGTCGAAACTTTACTTTAAAACTTTAGCAGGAAAAAGGGAAATTTCGGACATGTGTAGCGTCAAAGTAACATCTACTTTCTCCTACTTACTCCTACATCAGAAAAGAGGAACTGAGGTTCAATGTAGACGCTCAATTTCGACTCGGGTTAATTGTTGACAAATTTTATGATAATGTTGTATTACTTTAAAGATGATTTATAAAATACATTTTTTACTTTTCTATTGTTTTTTAATAATTAATAAATAATCAATTTAGGCTCTGAAGTTTCCAAACTGAGAAATATATATGGTCATAAGAGCCGTTCGCAGTTTTTTTTTGTTTTGTTTTTAATAATAAGAACATCGTAAACTAAACTTTGCCGTTGATCGCTTACGGAGTCACTTGTGTTACATATTAAAAAAAGTAAAAATTAACTTGTATAGTATAAGTAAGAAAAACAGTCAAGTTGAAAGAGAGGCAAATATATTACTTCTTAGTATATGAGTTTCTTTATTTTCAGAAGTGTGTAATTAAAACCGTTTTGGTCTCTTTGTTTTTGGATCTTTAGTGAGGTTTTTAACGAGTTTTTACCGAGTATTGTTTATGATAGGTTAAAAGTGTCAATGAGTATACCAGGATGCATACATATTTTGGCAGCTTTATCTAATTGTGTTCCCTTAAGCAGTCGGCAAACAATAGGTGTGAACACTAAGTTTTGGAAGTTGTTTAAGACCGCTTTGTTGTTTATCCTATGAGGTTATACACTCAACAGCATAGATCATTTTGTCGTAATTTATTTACACTTTATTTCGACGACAGTAATGATCGCAAAAGTAATTTCTCACAAATCCGTTATCAAATAACAAACAAATTGAAGGACCTTTTTCTTTTCGACGAAAAAATATCCCTTAAACGCTCGTAATACATCACAAAAGTGACTGACGATTTTAACACTTACACTGAGAGAAAAGTGTTTGGCATTTGCGACTATAATTGCATAGTGAAATAATTATAGTTGGAATTCTTATTTTTATCGTTAATATTGCTATAATATTAGTAAAAATAATCTT
>QVOA01022348.1:0-15138 GCA_014825685.1 Pseudomyrmex cubaensis
TTGTCAACAGAGTTGTTGCGTTTTTTCTCTCTGTGCGCTAACAGTTTTAGCAATGTTTCCGTATTGTAGCGTTTCTGCAAACAGTTTCTATTGCTAAGGTCTGCGCCGAAATTGTCAAAAACAGAAATTGTTTGCTGGGTACATATATACATTCCGAAGTCTTAATAACATTAAAAAATCAACACGGTTTATATTTAACAACCAAGTGTACAAGCTGGTCATAATTCAAGATCGAAACGTCCCTGAATGTGGGAGTGGCAAGACACACCCTGGTTATTAGATTGCACGATTTCGTATCGAACATACTGGAGATACGAGAAAACTCAGTTCTCGCTGTTCTTTCGTAAATGTGACACAGTTCGTTTTATAATCAGATGTGAAGAAATGTTTCTATACAAAGTTTTTGTTTTTTTTCGTTGAAAAAGTTTGATGATTAAAATGTAATATTAAATTATTTTTGTTAAAGTAAAAATTAATATTTTAGAATTTAACATCTATATTTGTAACGGTATATATAAAAATAATAATAAGTAATACACAATGGGAAATACATTAGCTACTTTTACTGAAGAGCAACTTGAGGATTATCAGGACTGCACATTTTTTACACGCAAAGAAATATTGAGGTATATTTCTCACACATTTCTATTGTTTCTTTGTATGTTTTATTTTCGTTTTGCTGAGAAAAACGTCTTGCAGAATATTTAAGAGATTTCGAGAAATAGGAGATCCTGGAATGGTACCACATATTATGACACCACAAGAGGCCTCGTCTTTTCGTTTACCGCTATCGTATTTGGCTCGTATTTCCGAATTGAAGGTTTTATTTCAAATATAAATATACATTTTTCTCTGTTTGTGTAATGAATACAATATAAATCATATGATATGTAGGACAATTGATAAGTATCCGAATAAGCGACGCATAGTGATAATGAGCCAGCATTTGACATTTGTTTTTCTGAAGGATGAAACTTGTCAACGATAACAGTAATGTGATACTATCGTCACTTGAAATATTTATCAATCGCCTCGTACACATGCTACAAAAAATTTTACTTTACGACAGATTTTTTATTATAGATATTTTTTGGGGATTTTATTTTTACTAACGCAAGAGATATTTTGTTTTAGGAAAATCCCTTTAGAGAACGGATCTCGGAAGTTTTTTCGCGATGTCAGGATTCAGGACATTCAGCGTCCACCTCTGAAGGAATCTGTTTTGAGGAATTCCTCGAGATGATGTCTGTGTTCTCTGAGCAGGCACCACGAGATCTGAAAGTCTTTTATGCCTTCAAAATTTATGGTAAATCACTGTACCTATAGGTAGTTGTTCTCTGAGAAGAAAAGTACATACGACATATCTACGAAGCACGAGAATATTTGCACAGAACAATTGATCGATTTTGCGTAATTATGACATGCAGCGTCATAATTATAATCTCATTTGAACGTTATTCTTTTTTGCTGTACATATATATTAGTTTTATTTTGTTATTGTTTTAAATCTTGTAATTATAAAATTGATTATAATTAAATTTATATAAAAATACGTAAAAATAAAATGTTATTTTTATGTACGGAAAAAAATTAGCGTAAAATTCAATTAAGTTTTTTTCGAGTATTAAATTTTTTTTATTGCGAAAATATTCTTCTTTCACATTTTATCTTTTTGTACCAATTTGCGTTTTCTCTATGAATAGATTTCGATGAAGATGGGGTGTTGGGTCTAGATGATTTGGAGCGCACCTGTCGGCAGCTGACACGTGATGGGCTAAGTGCCGAAGAGATAGCTACCGTGTGTCGTAAAGTTCTGGAGGAGAGCGACATAGACGGAGATGAAGCTCTATCTTACCTAGAGTTTGAGCATGTTGTAACTAGAGCCTCTGATTTCATGGCAACCTTCCACATAAGAATATAAATTATAATGTGAAGAAAAACTATATATATATGTGTGTGTGTGTGTATGTGTGTGTGTGTACACACACACACGCACACACACACACACAATTATTATTTAATGATATTACTTGTTTCGTAATATGTATGTGAAACTTATAATTGTTTCTTGACTTGCGACATGTTGATGAACTGCAGGTTACGCTACGCTAATTCATCGTCGTAGAAAATCGTAACATTGTACAAAATACAATTTTCAATTTTTTTAAATATGATGATATCGTAGATATCGATTCTTCGCGAAATCAGTGACAAATGGAAACTTCTGATGAGAACGGAAGAGCGCGCTTGGTGTACGTATGTTGCATCTCATTTCCTATTATTTCTACATTTGCGCATGCTGGTTCGCACGACCGGCAAACCGTAGCGAAGCGTTTACGCAATAATACTTTTAACGATTTTCAAAGGTTATTCGACGTTGTTTGAAAGGTTTGCGTGCGGAATACCGCATAATTCCTGCACACCGAATTGTTTGTCGCAGGTATGTAGCGCTTCGAATAATAGAATACCACACGCATGTGAGAAGCATTCCGGTTTTTTTTTTTGGTTGATTGCGATTAAGTCTTTAAATGATTGAGTTACATTGGCTATGGCATTCGGTTTTTACGGTTTATAAACATAAGTTGTAACTCTCGCAAAAAAGATTTTTTTCGTAAAGCAATATTACGTATAGTACAATACGTTAACCCAATAAAAAAAACAACACGAGTTTTAATAGTTTATTTCTTAATCACATTATTCTTTTCGATATGTATAAAATTGTTCTTATATCTTTTAGTTTAAATAAATTGTAATAAAACAAATGTATTTTTACCTACAATGATGCGAGAGAAAAAAATTTAAATATAATGTACTAGAAAGAGAAGATTGCGAAATGCTTTGCTATTTAAGGCTAATATTTGTCGTACAACAAAGTTTTTAAGTGTGTTGATTGGCTGTTGGATAGAATATCCAAAAAGATTTAGAATTTCTTAATTTTGTAGCCAATCAACATACTTGTTTTATACGCAAGATTGTGTGTGCGCGCATTTTCGAATTCTCATCATTCAACCTGCCGTTTCATTCGAAGTTTTTTTGAACGTACGCGCTTGTAAACGTTTTGCGTACTCGTCGGTGCATTCTGTCGTCTTTTCGTACTTTCCCTGTCTTGGATGTGTTCTCTCAGCCTCCCTGTCCTTGTCAGGCAAGCCCTGGTAGCGCGAGATCGCGGTCGTCTTAAAAAGCGGTCGAAATCGGAGATACCGCCCTGTGGCACAGCCGGTTATAGTCGGCCGCGCGGTAACTAACCGAGTCTTGGGACCAAGGCCATCCGGTCACTTCCCGGCCCCTACCTCGGGGCCCCCGTCGGACTTTCCGCTCCTCTACGTTCTCTCGTCAGGTCGCAAAGTGGCTCTCGAGGCTCCGTGAAGGCTCTCTCTCTCTCTCTCTCTCTCTCTCTCTCTCTCTCTCTCTCTCTCTCTCTCTCTCTTTCTTTCTCTCGATACAGGTTCTCCGTCGAAGAAACTTGGCTCTCTCGAGAAGTTTCCCCTTCGTAGGGCACCGCAACCAACCGTCTTCCACGTCGTGGTATGCATTCTTGGGCCTCCTCAACATAGCTTGTAGCAACGACTCCGCGCCGTATCCTCACTCCCCGTCCTTTTTATTTCTTTCTCCGAGTAGAGACGAGACGAGAAGTCGGAAAAGAGGAATGAGAAGGCAAAGATAGCGGGTGGATGGCGAGACGAGGTGGAGAAAATAAAGAAGAAGAAGAAGCAGAGAAACGAATAGCACAAGCAGACAGGTAAAAGTGAGAGAGAGAGAGAGAGAGAATACACGGTGGTGAAGTTGATGGTAGTGCGATGTTTGAGGCAGTTGCACAGGGCAGATTTGAACTTAACTTTTATGGTGCTTTGGCGTAGGCGAGAGTACGCACATACGGGAGATCTCTGGAATCTTCTTCAAGATCGCAATCCAAAGATATAATACGACATTATTTGGATTTATAGAGATTTTCTGGTGAACGTTGCGGAGAGGTCTTCTAGTGACATGAGTGGTTCAAAAAATAAATCGAATTTATTAAACAGCACGAACCTTAAAAGTATGTATAGGCCAAAGAATGTCGCTTAGAAATTATTTAATCGTTTTCGAGTATAACAATTAGAGAATGACTTTATCACTTATGTAGATAATCTGTAAACTATTGACCTTCAAAAGATCATATTCACTTACTGTAACATCTTACATTATTTATAAGCCGCTAATTCATTGTTTCTGATAGATTAGAGAGAAGATGATAAGATTTTATCCAATAAAAAGAGATTTTATCCAATTGCTAAGCAATTATGCACATTATTTGAAGCCGAATTTATACATAGAAATTGTAATATTATTTACACTTTGAATAAATTTGACAAAAATTAGTTGTGCATAAACAAATTCTGTTAAATATGTCTATCTCTTTATTTAACTAGAATAAGTTATACATAGAATAAGTTATACACAAAATACTGCAATCTTGAAAAGCGCTTTTTATGTAGTCATATTGCGAGAACTGCCGCTTTAACTGAGGTAATATTATTAGAGATTAAATTAATATCCGCTCGGAAATAATGGCGCTCTCTTGTACGAACTAGGCGTGAGACGCGGGATTATATCTTTCTTGATAATATCTACTAATTACGTTAACTGTATCACCACGTCGTTTGCGTATGTTAACCGCAACACTGTTCTGCGCCGAATGTATTATTATTCATATAAAGACTTTTGAATACTCACTACAGTTATCTTGGATGATGACATAAGAAACGGGAAAATATATAACTAAAATACATTGCTGCATATATTTTCAGAGAAAATAAACTTTATTAGACTTTTTACTAATATTTATTACTCCATGTGTGCGTGTGTATGAATAGAAAATACAGTTTTTGATGGATTTTATAAATGTGTTTTATCAAGCAGAGAAATTGATCTGAAAGATTTTTTTAATAAGCATTACAGCAAGTTTAGACATATTTTCTCTATTCTTTTACATTATTCAAAATGGCTGCAATGTGAATGTTCGGAAGCCTTAAGAAAAGCTCGAACAAACAGCGGATCTTTTCAGAAAAGGAACAAAGTTTATCGCAATTGATTACATGACGTAAGTAATTGCGATCGCTTACTTTATAGCAACAAAAATTTCGTGTTAAATTAAATTTGATTAGACTCTTCTGAGATCATAGCTGAAAATCGACGTCATGCCCAATTATAAGCAATGTTTCATCAACATAAAGTGTTCTTATGATGATTCTTATTTTTAAAGACGTAAGCGAGGATTTTGAACTTACTAAAACCGGATCTAGATATTTCTCTCTCTCTCTCTCTCTCTCTTTCTTTTTCATATTTCTTTTTTACTATTATGCCGTTTTCTTTCATTTTGTATATTATCCGTAAAGCCAGTGTCCTCACATTTAGAATTAATCAAATGTATCATGTAAAAGTTGGATACACAATTGTTGTTTTAATCGGAGCTGTTACAGAGATTTTTGACATGAGAAAAATATAAATCTAATGAACATAGAAAATCACATGCAAGTTTCACGAAAATGAGAACGAACATGCGAACAGAAGCAAGTTTGGGATACAATAATATAATTTACTGTGCACGTTTCATAATTAACATCTTTTCTCAATTATACAAAAGCAACATTTTTCTAATATTATATAATATACTTATATCTTGGACTGTCTAATATATTTATATCTCTCTGATATACTTATATATGAAATTGGAAACTACACACACAATTCACTTTTTTGTTTATTTTAATTTTTTTTTTTATATTTTATAGTAAGCCCGAGATAACTTGAGGAAATATATATCATGAATTATGTACGTCTGCTAACATTCAAGACGCTTACAAAAAGCGTCAATATTAGCATACAGATAATTGACAAACTTCTATAAATATATCACGTACGGCATAGTTGTTTGACAAGAACTAGTTCAATCTGTAATTTTGCTGCAAATGACGTTCATACTTCAAAGTTGCGAGTACGCGCATAGTCGAAATAATATTGGTCCTTGCAAACACACATATCGTGGTAAAGAGCTTGTAGATATATAGAGAACCGTCTACCGTCAAAGAGAGGGAGAAAGGATCCCAAGGAGTCGGTTGGAGTGCGGAATGCGGCTTGACCGGCCGAGCCATCCCCTGCCTCCTCTACCATTGCGGATCCATCGAGAGAAGAGAAAGAAGAGAAGCGGGAAAGAAGAGGAGACTGGCCCAACCGCCTTTGGATACTAATGGGCTCCATTGGAGTACTCGAATATTCTTTTACTATCTCGAACATCTACCAAGAGACTTATAATCCACCATGCACGAGGTCTTTTAGTGTTCACCGAGATACCTGCTGTTACTCCCTTGTGTTGTTCATCGGAGATCAACAGAGATAAATCTAACAGTTTAAAAACTTGAAAAATTTGGAGAAGCAAAAACACTTGAAAAGTATCTAAACCTGATAAAAAGAGGTGAAAACATGTAAAACATATGCGCGATATTATGAATCTTTAGCTTTGAAATATGACAATCTCGAGTTTGATGGAGCCTTATATATTAACATTATATAACTTATCTATACTCTAGTTACCTCGCTGAATAATATTCCGTAGAACGATATGTGTCAATCTCCACAAAGGTTTGATAAAATGAAATGTTCTGCGTATTTTAACGCAGATTCTGTAACGATAATTTTATATTGTCAGTTTATGGTCCTAGTATCGAAAGACAACGAATGATTTAGCAGAGATAAAGAATTATTTCAGCAATTGTGCGCTAATAAGGATTTTTGTCTCGTATTTTTCAACACTCGTAGATGAGATTTTGATTGAATAAGAACTTATTGAACATGGTCGATTAGCAGATTAGAAACATATCTTATATATCGTAGGAAAACTTGTTTTTTTGTCGCGCGCGCGCAATTTACCGCGATGCGCATTGCATGGTTAATTTGACCGCATCTTTGTAGACCATGATTATCTTTTGACGAAACTGGCAGTGACCTATGAGGCTGTCCGTCGATAATGCGAGTTGGTTAAAGAAGATGAACGACTAGCACGCTCACAATGGATGTACGTATATCTATACTTCCAAGTTGGATCAACAGACGTTCGAGAACGTCTTATCGTGCATAGACGTCATGTCACGGAAATTGTCCGTAGAGAAAAATCACGAGATCGTTGTAATTCTAAAAAACCTCGGAAGCTGCATATCTATACCATCTAAAGATATATTCGCGTTAGAACTATGTCAACATTTACAATCAGCCTTGGCGTCTTTCTTGGAGTTGAAAACGGCAGTCGGTTGCTCTCGTTGTATGTATACTCGAAGAAAAAATATGTAATATGCACAGCGATTGTTTGCGCGAAATTTCGGAGTCCGATTTTCATTATAAATTTGCGCATTTTCATGATAAAAAATATTAATATATTTGAATATTTAATAAGAACGACAATTTATCCGTAGTTAGTGATTATCGTCAACATTCGCAAACTTCTGTAAGTCGCGTCGCAAGATATTTCTTAAATTTTCTATGTTGCAATCACCTCGAAACTCGTCCACTGATATAAGTATTTTGAACATAAAAGTATTTTTCTTCGTCACTCGTCTGTATTTAAAAAAATTTCGCAATTGATTGTGGCTGGCGGATCAGCTTTCTGCTCGAACATCGCCTAAATTTATTTCACGAGCATTTCGTGCATTTGAAAGATATCATGTCATCCGTGCGGAATATTACGTGATTTCCACTTTTTCGACAAACAGACGCTTTTAGCTTTCTAGCATAAGTTTGAGCAAAGTTTGCTCCTATTGCGCTAGAAACGTTTCTCTTTGGATAATGTAAAAATGTAATAAAGTAAAAACAATAATTGTGGCCTATCATAAGTATTTAAAAAATATCATGTTTTATTTAATGTATGTCATTTTATCAAAAAACCATTTTATTTCTTCTTTATAGAGCGGTATTAAAATACACACACACACATGTATAAACATAATATTTTGGAATATACTTAAATCACGTATACGTTACTTATTTTACTGAATTATTAAAGATTACAAAAATAAACATGCAAATTAATCTTAAAAATTAAAAAATTATTTAATTTATATTGTTAATTGCATGTAAAAAGCACAAAACATTAATCGGATATACATTAACTAGTAATCTCTGATAATGTGATTAAAACGCAACCAGTATTTTTCGTCATGAACGGGCCAATTTAAAAAACAATATTTATGTTTGTTACTAATCGTCTCTCGCTTTTTGCAAACACGAACTATATCGTTTCGCATTCAAACAGCGAGCTCGTAAGCAAGCGTGACAAACGTAGACAGCCGTACCAATTATTTGCACAACAACTCACGTTCCTGCGATCAACAAATAAACTACGTGCGCTATGCATTATTGCCTTTCTCTCTCTCTTTCTCTCTCTCTCTTCCTCTCGTATGCCAACGATTTCTCGTTTATTCGACAAAAAATTTTGAAGCGCACACACAGAGGAATTTTATTAAAAAATTATGTGTTTTGTAATTAAAAATAAAAAAACTAATATCTATTTAACTGTATAAATTACATCAAGCAAAACTTGTACGTTTTGTGTTATTAGTCTATTTAATATAACTATAGCTTTATGTATTATATTATTTATGTATAATATTTAAAATATTAACAAAGAAGAATCGTAATCGGCTCTTTTTTTGTTTTATTCTTTTGTATTTTTTTCTGTATCAATTCACACATAAAATTCTTTACAAGTAAAGAAAACTTGCAAAGATATATAGATCTTTCTTCCGCAAACAGCTCGGAAGAACCGAGCGCAATGAAGAAGTTTCTAATCTTTCTAACGGCTATAAGAAGCTGTATACGATGATGAAAATGAAGAGAGAAAGAAGAGATGAAAAACCTCTTAATAAATAAAAAGAAAAAAAGGTGAGAGCATAACGTGGAAAGAGAGACTCATGTACATCCGGATAGTCGCGTGTAAAACTAAAGCAGAATCGACTGCCGGCTGCGGAGAGCTGGAGACAGGAGAAGAGTCACGACGGCGACGGCAAAGAAGAAAAAGAATGAACCAAAGAATGATAGGTAGAAGAAGAAGAAGAAAAGAAGTAGACGAAGAAGAAGAAGAAGAACAAGAACGAGACTAACAATAAGAAAAAAGAGACATGGAAGGCGAGAAGAAGAGAGAAGAAGAAAAAGAAGAAATAGAATAAGATGGTGTTCTCTCGCGGCGGGTTTGCTGAAGAGGTCCAGACCGTGGTCCATCTGCATAACCGGTATACGTATACCGGCAACATAGACCAGCGTGGAGGCAGAATCGAGCGTGTCCTCGGTACGTTATATCGCTCGACTCGTCTTCGCGATTGCAGAGAGTCTGATGATCTCACAAAGGATAAGAGAGAGAGAGAGAGAGAGAGAGAGAGAGAGAGAGAGAGAGAGAGAGAGAGAGGAGTGAGTGAGTGAATGAGTGAGAAAGAGAGATAAAGAAAGAGTTGCTCTTCAGGAGGAGTCTGCGGTACTCTATGGTACGCACGAGTGGAGAAGGAGCGCACGCGGTACTGCTGAAGAAATCGCAATGTGAGAAGAGAGTAAAGCGTAGGCGCAAGTACCCGACGACCGATGACATCATCGAAACTTTCTGCCTCTCTCGAGTCATTCTCCCGGGAGAAGTGTCGTTTTCTTTCTCTATTCAATGCTGTCTTTTACAAATCCGATTTTTTTGCAGCTCCTGTCCATCAGTTTGTCTTTTTGTGCCAAGAAAGCCGACATATTTATCGATTTATATATCTAGGAAATATACATATATATATAGCTATGTAAATGTAGATAACTCAGGAGATCAATCTATATCCCCGTTTCACGTTTACGTATAGTGTATACGACGTTACTTAATAACGGTAACAACTTTCTTTCTTTTAGAGAGAGAGTATATAAAACTTCTTGATTTCTTAAAACATGGACGTTCACTACTCTATGTGACGTCTAATGAATATTTAATAGAGGTTTATATAAAATGTTTTGTGTGCGATTATAGAATCGTACGTACATTTGGCTGCGTTCCAATATTTAGTATTGGAAATCTATAGCATATGTGACGTGAAGCATAAATTTTTAATACTGGCAGTAAATATTATTGGAAAGCAAAAATGGTATTTTAGTGTTAAAAAATTAACCAATTTGTGTAAATAAAATCACACACGAACAGTGTTTTCTTGCTGCTCTGTATCGTTGTATTCTTCAGTCACGTGGGGATTTCAATGCCTGGTACGATCTGCAATGTCGCGGTCTTCACAAATTCACGCATATCGCTAGATGCATAATGTTCAGCGTTTTTTTTATGCGTTGCCCTAAGTTAAGTACTTAACATAATCGTAATGTTATAGACGTTTTAAAGTAAAACATATGTTTTTTATTATTTATTAGAAATGCGGATAAGCAATTTTATCCTAAAAGAAAATGTTAGGTGAGGAATTGAGTCCTGAAAGAGTATCATTCTACTTTAAATGTTATTTGTAAAAGTAAAATTCGGATCATCTGTCTTCAGATTCTCTTTAATAATCTAAGACATACCAAGCACAGCACAAAAATAAAGAAAATTATATTGTTTACTGTTCTTAGTATACAAGTTTTTAACGAAGATAACAACATTGAAAATTACGATAAAGTAGAGAATAGAAATCTGTAACTTCTTTAAGACTGAACTTACTAGGCAATATTTTTTGCTTTTATTCAAGCTTGAACTGCACACTCAAGATGTTTTTTCAATGTTGCTATCTTCGTTTTATTTACAAAATTTAATCAGAATATAAAATCTTTCAACAAATTTAACAACAAGCTCATAGTATCAAAATCTTTAAAAAATATTTTGTAAAATTTTGACAAAAATAGAAAGTTTTTAAATATCACAGTTTTTTAACAATTCTAAAAAATTTTGAAAGATCTTATACAAAACTTCGAAGAAAGTTATAAATAAATTATCTGTAGTAATGCACAGACCGATAAACTACTAAAGTTGTTGAATTGTCAATAATTTCTCCAAATTATCACCAAATTCCCTACAATAACAGAAAATAACAAACTTAATTAACAAAAAATACTTGATAAATTCTACTGTTTCATGATATGTTATAATGACGCTAATCGACGTCATAATGAAGTCATCGTGCTATTTGAGATTTTGCATAATTTAATTACACATTACTGTTATTTTTTTCTACTATAAGTACAGCTTTCATTGAATCAGACGCACACAGAAAGTAAAACATTTTCTTCGGAAATTTTTGCATAATCAAATATAGGACGAGATCAACAGCTATTAGCTATATCGTGCATTTTTATTCAGCCATGGCATAAGACACAGGCGAGACCAACAAAACTGTTGATCGAAGAGAAGGTTATTTGAAGTAATAAAATTTCAAGTAAATACAGCAAAAGACGAGAGAAACGCAAGGACGCTTTACATCCGCCGGAAGTCAAAGGGCGTAAACTTGTGACGCAGCTATCTAGCAGGTTGTGGTTGAATAATCGAATCTTAGGTTGGAAACAGGTGCAAGAAATCTAAAGCAACCAAAGTTATTAATCAAAATAAGTCAATGTTTCTCGAAAGTAAAAGTCAATCATTGTTACCATTGTTGAACGGAAAAACGCACAATGAGAAATATAGTCTCGTATAGTCTCAGAGTAAAAAAAATATAGGTATTTCTTTTTTAGAAAAAGGTTTTTTAACTAGCAAATTCTCAATGAGTTCAATGAAACATCGAGCAAACTGGCTAATTTATGCCAAATTAAACGCACTCAACTATTGGTGTAATCTCTCGCGCGTTGTTACGTGTGTTATTGCGCTTTTGCAATGTTTGCATCACGCAGGCGCGTATAATCAGTGAAAAATAAATTAGTGAAATAACACGGCGCAATTTTATGAACAAAATTAATAGTACGGCAACTCAGTTCGACACGCAAGACGACTTTTATTGTACACTTTGATACTCCCGAGAAATTTAATCCTCAATTGAAAAATTCTTCAACGCTGCTGATGTATGCAAAATCAAGAAACAATTTAATTGTTACCAGTAGTTCAATTATCGGCGCCTTTGAGCGTCTTTGCTGTAGGATAAAACTGATTTTTTGTTATTCGCGATGCGTCGGAAACGTAGCGGGCCTTTGTCTCTGTGTTTAAAGTTTGTATTTTAGATCATAAAAGTCATATTTTTCATACAGAGAGAGAGAGAGAGAGAGAGAGAGAGAAACACGCGTGCACGCATACACAATTGTCATCGCATGTAAATGCAAACGAAATAAAACGAGAAAAAAGATAATAGACCAACACGCATATTCTCGCAACTTTACGTATTCAGCAACTTTTCATGTGACTCATGTAAGCGGAGACGTGTCAGGCGGCGACCTTCGGAGTTCCGGCTGTCTTGTGGGCAGCAGAACCGATACAAAATTTCATTCACGTAAGTGTCACGTGTGTCTAAAGCAGTACACTATTCCGGAAAGAAATTGCGATCAAGACTTCATTTTGCAAAGCTTAAACGGCGACATTGTTTCTATCGCACAGTTTCTTTATTTTTTAAATATTATATCATAGTATTACTATATCTTATATAGCAGCAATATGTAAATGTCTTTACATGTAAAGAGTTGCATCTTCATTATTAAAATATTAATGCAATATGTAAGTAAAGACGTTTGTGCTGCTGCTTGTATTATAATTATACAATAATAAATCAACTTACAATTTATAATAAATTTATATTTTTTTGTTTTAATTTTATGTTAAAGTAAATATATATTCAACTTTACATTCAAAATATTTTTTATCTATTTTTATTTTATTTGTTTGTCTTTATCTATTTCTTTTATTTCTTTGTTTTTCTACGCATTGATTATTTGATGTATTCATAAAATTTTATTTTTTTATTTCTCGTTGTTACCTATATTTGATTCTTGCTAGTAAATGTACTGTGTTCTTATAATCGAGCAAGTTCTTGATAAAATCTATTTTGTATTTACACTAAATGAAGACGGCTTATGTATCACGTGAATCGTCGATACTTAATTATCATTTACGGTTATTGAATCGGACAACGGAAGAGCGAAATTACGCGGAGTAGTGAAGACGTAATCTTGCGCAAACAGCACCAAACTTGGATCTCGCCAATTTCCTCGAAGAGCTAATCGAGTCAAATTAAATACCGCACCTGCGGATAGAGGAAAGTTGCGATCATGATATTTTATTTCTCACGTTCCTATTTCTTGAATTATGCGAGCAATTCGTATATAAATTTGCAATTATATCTGTAAAAATCTGTCATTATCTGTCAGATCTAGCTATAATCTTCAAATTTTGCGATAATCTTTCTTCTTTATGAAAAAATACTTTCTTACAAGAATATATTTTAAGAAAGAAATATAACAAGATTAAATAAAAAAGATAAGTGAAAATTTTCAGGATCGAAAGAAAACTGGATAAATTAGCTATAATAGTATAGAACGTATGACGATAAAAATGGTCTCAACTCTGTTTGTGTGTGTGTGAGTGTGTGTAAGATTATTCAGCAGAATATAAACTTAAATCGTTAAAATGAATTATTGTGTACAGAGAAGAAAATAGATACCGTGAAGAAGAGATTACAAGCCAATATTTTGAAACGTACAAAGATATTGTATTTTCATACTTCGCGGATCGAAAACAAGGCGCTTTCATATTTTAAGTAAATACGACTATTATATATCAGGCAAAACATACTTGGCTTCTCACAAAAAAAGATAACAATATTGTTTTTTTAATACATTTTTTATTAAAAAAAATATTTTTATTATCAAATATACAGTTGTTTGTTGCAATATAAAGTGTTCAATAATTAATGCACCTCATAATTTTTATAATTATTTTTATAATTTTCATGAATAATAATTTCTTTTTTATACTTGTAAATCTGCAAATTATTGCAAATGATAGAATGCGAAGATATCTGGTTCGGAAATTCTCACACGCGAGAAATAACGATCGATGATGTTCAAAAAGATCGCGAAAAACTGTGTTTTCTGCAACTTTCAATATTTGATCGGAATCGATGGATCGAGAAGAGCTCTTGCGCATCGATCACGACGAGGAGATTACATTTTTATCGTTTTATCTGTGATAGAATTATGGTTATGCAGTGTGGTCTAGTAGAGTTTGCGCGCGCACACTGTCAGTCACGACAATATTTTTTTATTGTATATAGATAGTGCATGTTTATAACAAAAAGAAAAAGTTATGAGGATTCCTAGGATTTCAAATTATGCGATAAAACCGATTTTGTATGTTGTGAGAATAATGGCTGTGCAAGTATATTATTACGCGGTTGATCGTTTATTGTTACACAGTAAACAATCTGTACTCAAAGTAGCATATTTTAGTATTGTCACAACTAGTGACATACACTTTAGTGTGTGTACAACTTCGAAACAATGTTTATAGATTTGTTGCAGCAAAAGTTTCTGGCTACAAAACTAATTAAGCGCAATAGAAGCTATTTCGGCAGAATTTACATTTAAATACCGTCGACAGTAAAAAGAGCCATAGTGGACCATTGATTTTTGTACGAATGTAATATAATGGCTAGCGCAATAGCCACTATGAAACGTGTAATCACCAACGAATGCCGATGTATTGGAAGACACGACACGGATTTTATATTCATACTTTGCGTTCTTATTACGAGGACGCGCGAGAGTGCAATATGGAGAATATGGAAATTCCTCGTCGCCGTTAGTGGGGCGGTCCTCGAACGATGGGTCCTGGGTAAGGCCTCGCGGTTTCAGCAGACCGCTATGTTTTAAATTTAGTACCATGGATTGCGTTCCGCGTCACGCACAGACCGTCGATTAATGAGCGTGCAGACGTGGTGAGTCGCGTGTCGTAATTTTTTTCTGCGGTCGGAGCGATGCATCCGGGTCACAGAATCGCGATCACCAAGAGCTGCAATTACACATTCCGCAATATATTTATATGTACACACACACACACACACACACACACACACACACACACACACACACGCACGCACACACGCACGCACGCACGCACGCACACACACACACACACACACACACACACATTTACCTTAGGCAACCGGACATGAGCGATTGAAAATTACCAAGTTTTTT